>VOQJ01045105.1:0-23912 GCA_015052665.1 Apistogramma diplotaenia | reverse complement strand
TCCTCCACCAGCTGATGGCAGAGCGGGACAACACATGTTAGGGAGGTGCCGACAAACGTGAAATGGGACACTGAAATGAAAACTGAGCGAGGTAAAGAACGCATTTGTTCGTGTGTGTGTGTGTGTGGCCCTACTGCAGACCAGCAGCACCTCCACGTGTGTGTCTTTCTAGATGATGATGTCATCTTTAGCTCATCTGATTGGCTAATAGTGGACAGCGCCCATTTCCTGTGAGCTGACATACACACACTGAAAGGTTATTATTAGACACAGTGTGTGCACGTGTGCGAGGCCGCAGCCTGTTTCTGTCTCTGAGCTCTGAGCTGAGGAGGAAACAGCAGCAGACTGTTCGTGTTCCTCGTCTGCTCGGCTCATTTGTGACCGCACTGAGGTGCAAGTCCACGCAGGTAAAATCCACACAGGCGCTCCACAGAGACTCAGTTTCACATATTCAGGCTCTCTTTGTTTTAGCCGGATAAATAAAAGCTAAAATTCCAATCAGAGTGCCGTTTTTCATTACCGGCGGTGCCACATAGGAGTTCTTTTTCTGTGGTGTTTTGGGCGTGAGGCTCAATGCCGATTGGCTTATGCCTCCTTGTCTGTCAGTGTTGTCTGTTCAGCAGAGGCGGCAGCTGGAGAGCGCCGTCTACTCGTCTCGCTTCGCCCTCGCGCTCTTCTTCTCTCCAGACACCGTCCTGAATATTCCTTGGGGGGCGAAATACATCACGGACAGTAGCTGCATCCGCTACATCGCCGTGGACTCCAAGAAACGCAATGCAGGTGTGTCCATCTTCCACTCTGCCTACCTGTACACTCATCTCACCTGTCCATTGCTCACTACCTGTGTTTCAATCCGTTCAGAGGCTCTGGGCACTGGCCCCTCCCTCGTTGTCCACACCAGTGTCCCATTTGGCCTGAAACACCTGGAGCAAGACAAGGAGGATGTGCAGCCAATCATCTTACAGGAGCTCCACAGGTTGGTCCCTGGTCTGCCCCAGCCAATCAGCATCAAGTGTCATAAGTGGCGGTACTCCCAGGTGAGTCACCTGTTGATCATAACCTGAACTCCTCCCTCTGATGCAGCTTTTGATTCACGACTCCTCCCCCTTCTCTCCTGCAGGTGCAGACCCCGTGCCCGAATGCCTGGGTCACATGATCATCCTCGACAAACCGCTGCTCGTCTGTGGGGGCGACGCCTTCATCCACTCCAACTTTGATGGCTGCGTGGAATCTGCACTAAGCGTGCTCAGTGTGCTGAAAGCCAAACTCAGCTGATAAATTATTAATCAATAGTTAATGAAGTAACAGGTTAAATTTATCAGTAACAATATTTATTGTTTTTTTTTTTGTTTCTTCTGTCAATCAATAAATTCTTAATAAAAAACTGCAGATTTCTGCCTCAGACTGAACCGAGAACATGGTGCTCTAATGCCGCCAAAAAAACACCTAGTTCACTACATGTCCGCCAGGGGGCACTGTGACCTTGCAGTTAGGTGAACCTGCAGGCGGAGACACAAATGTTGGTAAAAAGGCGTTTTTACTTACATTAGACTGCTAACATCTGGTAATTGTTCTTTAGTAGAAAAGAGCTGAAGAATAATTTGACAGACCCAAACATGAACTGGTTCTGTGTAATATTTTCTACATATCTCATTGGGTTGGATGACACAACAGGGGCCCCAGAATGGAGCCTTGGGGAACTCCTCTCCAGTAATCCCTGTCCTATAAAGTGGGTTTGAGAGCAGCTTATCACTACCAGGCTTCAGGTGTTTAACTCAGCTCAAATGAAGGCTGTTCAGCTCATATCCTGGGATAAACTTTTATCTCTCCAAAAATCACTTGATAGTTTTTGAACTATTTAAAAATGCAAAACAGATCAAATATGTTAATCAGCATCTCATTGCAAGGTGCAGAAATCAGAGAGGTTTAATATTTCTGCATGTTTTAGTTTCTTTGTCTGCCTCAGCTCTGTAATGATGACTAAATTATGAGTTATCACGGAGGTCATGTAGCTTTAGAAACAGCCAGCTTCATAATCTCGCTCAGATTCAGCTTTGTGGATCAGTGATGGGTTGAAGAAGGGAGTGAAGAGGTTTAAGCTCCTTATTTCGGCCTACCTCAACCTTTTTGCAGCAGGTCCTTAAAGGCCTCACACACCTCCGGTTATCAGAACATGGTTGAATTTAAAAAATAATGTAATTTCATTGTTTCCACAGCGAATGGAAAACGTCTCACTGACATTTGATGTGGTTCATCCAGCTTTGCAAAGAAATGAGGCAGAGCCTTCACCATAAACAGAAAAAACACTGACTTTAATTTCAAGGGAGCAGACTGGAGCTCGTGAGAGGCCCATTCTTCCACTAATGTTTGCAGAGGCCGTCTGCATGCCTATGTGCTTGTTTTATATGATCGTGGCCATGGAAGTGATCGGAACGCCGAAATGAAATGATCTGGATGGGTTAGTAAATACTTCTTGCAGTCTAGTTTATTACTGGCAGCGGTACCTGCACAGACTGGTTGGGATATCTGTGGCGGAGGCGTGGTGGGTGCAGTCCAGCCGGCGGAGCTGCTGTCTGCAGTTTCTCTGCTGCTTCACACTTCTTTTGATCTTTTTATAGCAGCAGATAAGACAGAATTAGTGATGGTTCGGTGCCCACGAGGCTCACTGAGCGTGCGTGACCTCATTTTCCCTCACCACTCTCCAGTCGTTTGCTCTGTGCTGCTGCTGCACAGCATTGTGGGGGGAAGCGAGCAATTATCATTTCTGCCAAGTCACTGGTCGATGATACACGCACACCGTCCGACAAAAACAGTTTACAGGGTTCCGCTGAAGCGCTCCTGATAAAAATATAAAATTTGTGATTTTAGATTGAAGGGCTTTCAGTCAGATGGAAGAAATACGAGGCTCCTTCACCACAGTACAAACACTGATGTCAGCATCAAAAAATGTGAAAAAAAAATGTAATGCAGCACTCAGTCAGGCCACATCCTTTGACTTCGTGCGTCAGTCAAGATAAAGATGTTTTACACGGGTGTTAATGATGATCAGCTCATTGCATGTGTGCAGAAACGGTGCTTAGCACATTTATTAGACAACCTCTCATAGAAGAAGAAAAAAATTTTTTTTAGAAATCTGTCAAAAACCTGTTTAGGATTAAAAATTATGTAAGACAAAAAACAAACCTGAATTCGTGTTTTACACCCATCTTTGAGTTGGCACGCTGGACTGAAGAGACGTGTAATCCAGTAAACTTGAAATGTCATGGATAACAATTTTTTTCCATTTTGCAAATGCTGGTGGATTAACCGTTACAGAAACAAATATTTTGGTAATTACAGTTCATTTAGGCCAGCTGCAGCATAAACCTTACACTCGGCGGTGGGCTAAGATGTGTGTTTATTTAATAACTCAATTTAAAAAAATAATTAATTAGTCCAAACAGTGAACAGCTCCATTTTTAATCTTTGAGTTTTAGCACGCCCTCACTTCATTTGTTTACTGAAATTCGGTAGCTCTCCACGAATAGCAGCGTACTCACCAACACGGCCAAAACCTCGCTTCTTCCCTTAAAGCTGCACTCGAATCCCCTCGGTGCCCTCCCTTTGGTACCAACTACATCAATATGCCACTTAGAGTAAATTTACTTGTCAGAAATTTCCCTCTGGGATCAACAAAGTATTTCTCATTCTGAGATAACACCTGCACGCACCTCAAGGTTAATGGGAGTCGGACTTCTAAAGTAAATAAATAAATATAAATTTTAAAAAACACAACACCAGCAACTGTTTATAAATAGTTTATTCACTTTTACAGTGTTTTTATTTCTTTATAAAACAAGGAGGGAAAGAAATAAAGAAGCAGGGCTGGGGGCAGATTAACATGTTTCCATGGTGATACGGGTCATAGTCAGGTAACTTTTCTGTTTAGCTGTTGATTGGAAAATAAAAATGAACACATCTGTGCAGCTGAAACAAGACACGAGGCTCGGAGTCGGGTACACAACCACGTCTGCTCAATACTGACTTCACCGCCACGCATGACCGAGAACAGAAGGAACCCCGCTCCCACCCAAAACAGGCCGTGCTATAATAATGAGGCAGAAGGAAAGCTAATGTTAGCGTTCTGCTAGCGAGCCTCACAATGAGGTGCTGAAATAGAAGCTAGGCAGCTGCGTAGTGTCACGTGTTAGTTTGAGACCTGCATTTCACTCTCCATTCTTCAATCGAGTTGAGACATTAAAGAAGTTGTTAGACAGCAGCTTTAACAGATTTAAGGTGCTTGTGTTTACTCTGATTGGCAAGCTACTTAACTGAAGCTAAATTAGGGGCGGGGCTTAGTGATCAGACCACGCCTGTCATCATGATGTTCAGGCTTTTAAAAACAGCCTTTTAAAAATGACCTACCATCATTTTTTATAGCCAAGGCTTTTCCTAGTTAAGTAGTAGTCATTCTTTTGTGTCACCCCAATAAATATATTTTTTATTATATATTCTATTGGGTTAGTAAAGAAAATGATGTGTAAGGAACATAAAATGATTTACTACTTTACAGAGAAACAAAACCATTTAAACAAGCCTTTAAAATTAATATTTAAGGCACAAAATAGTCACCTACTGATGCCAAATTATTTTGGATGTGCTGAAATGGCCAGCATGGAGGGAGCAGCCACTTTAAGTGTTAAGGTTACTGGAGGCTACTGGCACAGCCTCGGTGGGCATGATTAGTTCATAGGTTAACATCTTCATTTGAAGTTCTGGCCATGTTTAATATGAACAGAAATATGACAGGTGATTTGGAAACCCAAAATAGGTCCATTCTATTAATCAAAGAGTGTGACTGTATGCCGATGATGTGTTGTTTAATGTTCAGGATTCAGATTCCTGAATTGATGGACAAAGAAACCAGGGAATAGCTGAAATTAGCTCATCATAAAAGCTGAAAAGAAAAAAAACGGAATATTTTGGTTCATTGCAGCTACTTTTACAAACATTTACCTAATTATCTCAAACTCTGGCCACAGTTATACATGACAGAAAATGCTGCAAAGCAGAACAGGTCCCTTAAATAATCCAGCCTGAAAAAAACATTTTTTTCCTTCCCCTGACTTGACCGACAGACGTGGTTCATGGACACAGCTCCGAGGATGTGTCTAAAACCACTGAAGAAAAGGTGCAGTCACATGACAACTCAGTCCTACAAATCCATCTCATTCACTTCAATATAAGCTAAAACATCAAAGGCTGAAACACTGATACCGTGGTTTATGAAATGTTGAATCCATTATTCTAATGAGGTTCTTGTTGAGGATAACACTAGCAGACTACCCTGACATCACATCTTTTGATGGGTCTGAGTACAGACTGTTAAACGGAGTAAAAATGTGACCGCACCTTAAGGCCAAATAAAAGAAAAAAAAAAGAGAGATTGTTAATTACAGTCTATGTTCACAAACAGACCAAAACTCAACAATTAAAAAAATAAAACAGAGTCCGAGCTTCATTTTGGCAGATTTGGTGATGAGATGTAAACAGAAAAGAGCTGAAGCACTCTTTGGTCAACTAAAAGTGACCAAAAAAAAAAGTTTGGTGAGGAAAGAAATATGGAGTTGTGAGAACTGTTTCTGATCAAAAAGTAGTTAAGAATTACCCCTTTTCCACCAGTGCTAGAGCCAGCACACATTTGGACAGTTTTCAGAAACATTACGTACTGTTACGTAGCATATGTTGGGGTAATTTAAGTGAGCAAATTACCCCACTCCAGAATCTGCAAGTCATTGGTTGAATTTCTTGCAGTAGCCCATCCTGTAGCATTTGACATCACATCTGGCGGTGCCTCTTTTTTGGTACCACATCAGTGGAAAAGAGGTAACTATGAAATATTAAAAAGAAAAACCACGTTCAAGGTTCCTTTATACAGAGTTGTTGCAGGAATCTTGAAGATGTCAAAACTGAGCAGGTTGACAGGCAATTTCAACCCCAATTCTGTTAACAGACAACTGTTTCTGCTGAAATTTCCAGGTGAGATGAATGGCTAAATGGAAGTTGTATACAACCAACAACGATCACATGGTGAAAAGAAAAAGACATGGAGCACCTTAAACAGTCAGAGACGTGGACAGCACCTACCTGGCCTCAAACACCTGGAACCCGTTCAGTACACGAATGCAGTATATTACCAGCATTGAACATGAAGTACTACAGCCATCAATCTTCCACATTCTGATCCCATCTGATTTGTGAATCTCAGCCAACTTTAATTTGGGAGCAATAAAAGCAGTGAAATTTGCTGGAAAATGAGGGAATGTTATTGAAGAATCACAAGTGTTTGATTCAATATTCTAAAGTTGTCCAACACACTCAGGCTTCTAGCCAGAAATTTTTTCAGCACGGCGTGTGCACACGGGGAAGAGTTAGCATTAGCATGCTAATGCTAATTAATACTAGCCGCTAAATGCCTATCCCACTTGCTAATTGAGTGATGGGGCCTATGTATGTAACTGCAAAGCATATCTGAAGCCTAGGCAGTAATTACAGAGGCCGTTTCTCAATACTCAAGTACGCAAGTCCGAACTTGCGGACTGACAAGTTCGAACTTGACAAGATCGAACTTGTGGACTTGAACTTGTCAAGTCCGGTGATCATTTTTCAATTGGAACACCAGCGTACTTGATGACATCACAGCTCAACTCAAGTGTTTCTGTCACCTTCCGGCTTAAATTTACTGATTAATTGGCTTTAGTATACACAGCTCAGCTGCTTACTGAACAAAAACAAGTCAGATATTAGAATTTATATTTTTATTTCAGAGGACAGAGCAGACAGATGTCGTTTATAATAGAGTTGAGTAAATATTAAAAACATAATTTGATAATTTCTGGAGCAGGCTTGGCTTCAGTCTTCACGATATCCATGAACAGCATCAACATGCTGCTGCGTTGTTCCGATGAAAAGTCTCTCACGCTCCTTCCTGAGTAAAATATTTTTAATATTAATTTAATCGATTTGTTCAAGAACAAATTAAACACTGAAATAAGCCAAACATTAGCCGTTAGAGATCATCTGAGTGAATCATATCTGTTTTTAACATCCACTCACCGTCTCAGTAATGGCTTCGCCTCTTTGCGCTTGCTGCGTGTGTGCAGACAGACTGCAAGTACAATAGCTGCTGCTGTTGTGTTATCAGGGTTATTGTTGGAAAACTAGGGGCTGCATGAGCTTAATGTTGTAATGCTTTTCATTCACAAGCATCCACAAAAATAAGTTTCTATTTCAGGTCTATTTTTGGTCGCTAATCAGGGATTAAAGCATAAACAATATTTTAACGGAGCCACTCGGTAGTGGGGGTCCGTGCGGCGCGTGGCTGTTTGCTAATTGCAGTGACAGCAGAGTTCCGAAAGTGAACTGGAGAAATCCTCAGCCCGGTGCAACGGCGCTTCAACAAGGCACAACTCCGGGCGATCAACCGCTGGCTAGAAGCCTGACACTGCTTATATCCATATTTTTGGAACTTTACAGAGCTACCTCTTGCCTTATAAGAAGCTAATGGACAAGTAATGGCATTTCCAATATAAAGTAGCTCAAAAAAACAAATTCACCTGAAATTGGGGTAGAACCTCCAACTTTGTGATATCACCTCTTTTAACTCTGGTCTACATGCTGGTCACTGCTGAGCGGGTTGATGACAGGAAGTGAGGCCAGGTCTGATAGCACCTAACAGGACTCAGAACAGGAAGTGCTGCTGTAAAATGCCAGTGGCTGGCACACTGATCACAGAGCTGCTAGGCGTCACAGATCAGAACTGGACGAACACTTGCTGCTGGTAGAGAGCACCACAGATGAACAACAGGGTTGGCATCAGCCCTGGCTAGCTCAGCACCTAAAGCTCAACATGATGTACTGTAGGCCTGACAGCGGCTGCTTAAACGCACTGGCTTGCTGTTAGCGCAAGGCTACAGGCTTGAGCCAAGTTGAGCCAGACTGCTACTCAAGAAGTGATCACACAGGATGAAGTTTTACCAAGTGCAAGCAGCTTTTCCCCACTTCTTCCACTGACTTCAAAGAGCTGCTGTGTAGTTCAGGTATAAACAATCTGACAATCAGAACAGCCAATGATTACTCTAGTTTCGACACATGGTAAGCTGCAACCAGAAGAAGGCATTTCCAACAAAGTCCCAAGCATTCTGAAAACCATCAACACTGAGGGAATTTCTGCTTTGAGGAGTCCCCCCCCCATTAGCTCTGTGATAACAGAGAGGCTACGTTCACACTGCAGTCTGAAGTGACCCAAATCAGATTTTTTTGCCCATATGTGACCTGTATCTGATCTTTTCATGCCAGTCTGAACAACACAGATCAGATTTTTTTTTCAAATGCGACCCAGGCCACTTGGATATGTGGTCCTAAATCTGATACATATCCTATCTTTTTAAATGCGACCTGAGTCTGAACAAGCGGGTCACATTTATCCGACCTGCACGTCATTGATACTCAGCAAACGTCACGATTCTGCGTCCCGCGACACGAAAGAAGGAAAAAAAACATTGGACAATCCATGTTTACTTCCGCAAACTCTGAGCACGCTCGCTACGTGTGACGTTATTACATCCTCTACTGCGCATGCGGGACACATAGGTTCGTCTGGCATTCACACCGGAGATCACATACAAGTCGCATATTTGGAAATGTGAACGACCACACAAAAAAAAATCGAATTTCAAAAAAAAAAAAAAAAAAAAAAAAAAAAAAAAAAAAAAAAAAAAAAAAAATCGGATATAGGTCACTTCAGGCTGCAGTGTGAACGTAGCCAGAGTAATGCAAGAAGAGTTGATATTGCTCCAACTCCATCATTATCACCAGAAACATAGTAAACATCTTAAATGTTGGAGAACAAGAGCAGAGAAGTTATTAGTCCCAGTTCCCAGGGAACTTCGTCAGATCCTGTCCTATTAGGCTCTACCCTAAGGTTCGACATATCCTGAATATCCTAATTGTAACTGACCATGATTGAGCACAATCACCATTGACCTCTCTGTCTTCCATTATAAAAGTCACTAACTCTTAGGTTGGGACTCCACCCTCTCTAAGTCTTGCAGTCTTTTTGTGCAAGGTGTTGGCACTACAGCTTTGACTTGTGTGTTTTACAGCCTCATAGTGCATCCTGTGTGATCAGACTTGACAAGACCAATAGGTTTGACAACAGGGACTTCAAGACCCAAGATACCACACCTACCACGAACAATCAATAACAGCAGGGTCAATGATGAGTTTTAGCACCAAATGTGAGGATGTAAATCAGGCATCAGGACTAAAACTTCTACCTTTATCCGACCTGGAGGCAGATAGTCCTTTAGATGAACAAAAGAGATTCTCCAATCAATCAGACAGACATTTATATGGGCTGGCCAAATATAATCAGATCAGATGGCGCTTATGGTCACTGCATTAAGTCTTATTATAACTGTATATATAAAACGTTACATATACAGAGCATTGGACATGCAGGAAGAAGCTATCGCACAAAACAGTTGTCCAAGAGCCCATTTTATCTTTAAATAGAGGCCTTGTTAACTGGAAAGAAACGGTCAAACCTTCAATAACTGGAGAATCTCTAATGTTCATTTGCTTCTGTAAATTTGAAATAAGTCTCAAACCTGCAGTGATGCTAATGTGATTCTCACACCATCGTCCCTGGTGTTAAAGGTACAGTTTGCAAGAATATAAGTGCTTAAACATCTCCAAGAAGTAGTAGTGAGTAAAAACGATTAATAGTCTATGGACAGAGTAATAATTCTAGAGCATCACCCACTTTGAAATGTCAGAAACCAGAGACGCACAGAGGCTGATCCTCCTGACGGAGCGGTTTGGTCAGCACAGCGTTTCTCAACCTTGTTTTGGCCAGTGATCCCGAAATCCTCATATCCACTGTCATTTGAGTCCCAACATCCACTTACAAGACGTTCTAAATGCACCAGTCTTTAGCTTATATTTTTTACTAGAAATCCATGAAACTAACTGTAATTTATGGCACTCCCACACTGAGTACTGACCTCAAGGTTGAGAAACTCCCAAGCTCAAACCTCACAAACGGCAGCATTATAAGGACTACATCTTTCAGCCTGACAGAAATCACACACAACATGAGCTAAATGGGATCTCCTGGATGGACTGAGCTCGCCCAGAAATATTTACAAGGCCATCAAGATTCAAGTGTCCTTTATAAAGTGCATGCCAGACACACCAACACCAAGCACTCTGGAGTCAAAGATTTCTGCTTCAGTCTGTGTCGGGGGTGTTAGCCTATATAGGTGTGCAGCTTAAAGCAGATCGGCTGCAGGAATGGTTATACTGTGCAGTAGCTTGTTTGTCGTTTAGCTTAATGATTGATATAATTCAGAGTACAACAAAAATAAGGTTCCTGTAAGTGTATGAGCTGATTGAAGGGCCGAAGAGAATCCTTCTGTGCAAAACTGAGGACAGACAGAAAAGCAGTGATAGCACGTGTTCACAGTAGGGTCGTACTGTAAGTGTTTAACAGCAGATGATTGACAGAGCTGCAGAAGATTGTGAATAATAAAGTTTCTCTTCTTCATTGTCACATTCAACAGAAAGTTGTCACTTCTCTTTGTGCACTGTTTTGTCCCAAACTGGGTCTAGATCAGTGATGAGACTTATCCAGCCTGGTCCAAAAACAAGTCAGGCAGAAAAATGTTTGGGGAGGGAGCGTTTCAAACTCAAGAAAACAGATGTGATAGATTCTAACTCAAAGTTTCTGATGTAAACTGAGCCCAAAATGGACTTGGATGGTCCCAAATAGGCCAGGGTGGTCGAAACCAGTTCAGATCCACTGGTCCAACCTGATTTTCACTGGCTTAAACGCGCGGTTCCAAACTGGATCAGGATCTCTTGAAAGCAGGATGGAACTTTCCTGTTAAAGGTATTTGTGAAATCAAAGTAATCAGAATAAATTACCAGCAGTCTGCCCCTGCATCAGGGTGATCTGGGGTGCTCCAACATTTTTAAAAGCAGAGTTTCAATCAGCTTCTCTTTTTATAACAAAAGATTTGCTAAATCCTAAAGCTGTAAATTTGACCAAATTCACCACGGTATCTTGTGTTTACATTTTAAGCCAGGTAAACTAGTTTTTGTGTCCCGCAGCAATCCAAGTTTTAGATCAGAAGCCAAATTCAAACCCTCTGGAAACCCCCTGATACCCCCTTCAAATCAGCAGTCAGATTAAGTACTGTACTGGCCTTCAAAGAGCCACATGGGTCCACAATCACTAAGAAGGGCTGAATTTGAGTTTGGGGGTGAAGGTGTCGGCACACAGAGAGAAGAGTCAACACTCAGATACAGCTTAACAAACCCAAAGACTGAAGAGAGCAGAGATGAAGACAGAGTCCAGAGTGGTCTGCATGAAACCTAAACCTGGTCAGGAAGCAGCGGGAAGGAAACTCAATAGGGGATTCATCCAACAAACACCTCGATGCGGTCACTAAAGAAGTCTACTCCTCTTTCAGTTTGTTTATGTTCAAGTTTTATTCCTTTAACCTTTAAACTCTCCTGTCTGTCCATTCATCTGTCATACTGTCCGCTTGCCTGGCTCTGCCCACACGTCTAAACCTGTGATTGTCCAGCTGTGCACTGAGTAGAAGTTCGGAGGCTGTTTATATTCTGATCAGAGCTCTTTGAATCCAGAGTCCCACCAATCAGTTCTTGTCCGTTACTTATACTCCCCCGTAAGCTAACTGCCCGCTAGTCTCCATCTGGGCTTCACGAGTGTGTATACATACATACATACATACTGGAGATATACTGTATATATATATATATATGCATATGTATATATATACACACATATATAACTGTATGTTTAAGTATTAGAGTGAGTGAGAGTGTGTGTGTGAGTGTGTGTGTGTCTGTGCCTGTGTGTGTCAGACTTTTGTGATCTGATTGTGGTCTTCCTCATCTAACCCCTCGTTCTCAGGGTCCGAGTCTGTCGTGTCTGAATAGCGGTAGTGATCCGGTTCGTTGTCACTGACGTCTGGCGTCACCGAGGCCGTGCTGCTTGCATCACAGTTAGCTCCTTCTTCAACCGTCTTGGTAAAAAAGAGTTTCACCTGAAGCAGAAGGTAGAGTGAGAGGCATCAGAGCAGATCGCATTCAGCTGCCCAACCTAACATCTGAATCTATCATATCAGCTTCAGCGTTTAATATCCACTTACTCTCAGCAGTGACCACACTCTTCAATTCAATTTTATTCTTACAGCGCCCAATCACAACCAATAGTCGCCTCAAGACACTTTATATTGTAAGGTAAAGACCCTACAATTATGACATCTTCAGCTGAGTAACCATGACAATACCTTCTAGTGAGTTTTAAACTAAAAACGTGGCATTAGAAACAGTCTTCGAGACAGAAAAAATTTTCAGCATGGCACGTGCGTGCGTGGTGTTAGCATTAGCATGCTAATGAGCAAGCTAATGCTAACCGCTGAGCCGGTGAAATCCTCAGCCCGGCGCAACGCCGGCCAGCAGCCTGAGAAACATGCTTGGACAGCATATCTCCCCCACTGTCTGCTCCCAGGGATAACTTTAAAAGATTGTTTTCACCTGTTAACATGTAATCAGGAGTGACTTCCTCAGATAAAACTGATTAGTACAGGATAGGTTTGGGCAGGGGCACTCGGGGTATTTTAACAAGTTTTTTGTCCATTTTTAAAAAACAATCAGAATTTGTTATCAGTATTATCTGCATCACCGGTTCTACTGAACAGAACTCTGACTGTGAGATGAAATGATGCAGAGGGGATAAAAAAGCAGTTTACCTTGAAGTTCGGGGAGAAGTTCCTGTTGGCCTTGTCCTTGTTGGCCTTGTCCAGGTCGTTCTTGGTCAGAGTGAGGACCAGGTAGTCTCTGTCATTGGTTTCGTTTCCTGTCATCATTGGGTTCTGCTGTGTCCTGTCGAACAGTTCTCTGGGCGTCCCTGCGCTGCCGTTCTCTATCCTCTCGGGGGTCTCCTCTGGACCCGGAATGAAGAAGGTGTTGATCCAGAAGTGGAACATCTTCTCCTGGAATTACAAAAAGGAGTCTGAGGAGTCTCCTTGTAGCACTTCCTATGGTCTCTACAGAAAGGACCATCATCTAAGTCCGTGGTCCAAGGACTGATGGTGAACACCTACAGTAAAGGCCGCTGAGACCAGTTTGGATTTTCGGCTGAATGAACAAAGCTGACCTTTGGCATTCGATGAGACAATGAAAAATATTCACCTTGTCTACACTGTTAAGTTACAGATTAGAAAAAAGTTGGATTAAATAGACTTTGTGCCAAATTATCCAAGAAAGCACACACAGGATGACACTCCAACATTTAAGACAGGAACCTCTACAACAAAACCTAACCGATTAGGGTCTGCTCAAGAACCCCGAACTCAGAGACAACAATAGACAGGCCTTCATCGGACAGGCAGCCAAGCATCCATAAAGATGCCCCCACCCCCCACCCCCAGGCAGTTGAACCTTTAGAGGGCACAAATCCCCTGGAAGTACAAGCTCTACAAAACATAATTACAGGTCTCAGTAGATCCTAATAGGGTGCATCTGAACCTCAGTTCAAATGGATAAGTAAGAACCAGGAATCAGAAATGCTAAAATCACAATAATTATAAACCACTGAGAACACGGTCACTGTCTGTGATCATCATTATAATGGGAGAACTAAGATTTTCTGAGATTTTTTGTGGATGCACCCATGGTGTCAATTTGAACCTCTTAGGTCATGTTATTATTGAGTTATTGTGTTCACAAAATCAAAAATTGGCCGCCCACCCCGTAGGGCGATGAGAACACCCATCGATCTTTTTAGGCTGAGGGCTAAAACATACTAGACTAATTACACAGGACTATAAATCCAGGATACATCAAAGATAACTTATACAAGAAGAATCAACCCAGCTGAAAAAGATACTCAAAACAACCAACACAACCTACCAAAGAAGATCTGCCCAACCAAAAAGGAATAAGTCACCTGACTCCTCCTCACCTTCTTCAGCACCTTGTTCTGCTTGTGGAAGAACTCCACTTTGATGTCTCCACAGACAGGAAGTGGCTGTGGAAACTCAAACAGCATCAGTTTGTCTTCCCTCCGGGTGTGGGAGGGGTTAGATGTGTGGATCTTCACCTTCAGCTGGTACACGACAAACTGAGGGTCTGCCGGAGAACACAGAAACACCCGTTAATTCGCGTTCATTTGCTTGAAGCAACATCAAACCTGATCAGACACTTACTGCAGGTGCCTCCAGTAAACATGGGGATGGTTTCAAACAGCATCTTATGGAAGAGCAGAGCAACCGGTTTGTACTGCAGCTGGTTCTTTAGCAGGAAGTTGTAGTAGATGACGTACCGCCGCTGGCTCGGGATGGTAACGCCCTGAACATCAACAAATAAATCATAAGGTCAAGGACGTTCAAACAAACTTATTTTAGAGGTGCAGGTGGTAAACTCTTAGTCTCTGACAACACCTTCATTCACAAACTGAAGCATTTTCATTATCAGCTGCCTTTGAATCAGCACGAGAAGTTCAGCATGAATCTTAGAAATATTTGATAATCATCAAAAAGCTTCAGCGTGTTTTTCAGTTCAGCTTCAGTCTGGTCATTGCACATTTTTGTTCACGTATACAGTTCATGTTTTCCTGACTGTGACTGGTTATTCTTCTAGAAACGTTGGCACTCCTCCCACCAAACTGAGTGTTCAGTAATCGGTCCATTACCTTCTTGTCGTGGGTGCGGACCTCTCCGTAGAAGTCGAGGGCCTCCTGAGCTTCCTGGAACTTTCCTCGGTGCAGCAGGTAGGCACAGATCATGACACCGGTGCGACCTTTACCCGCCTTGCAGTGGATGGCAGCAACGTGCTGCTCGTCCTCGCTCAGCCACTTATCCAGATCCTCGCAGAACGGCTTTATCAGCTCCAGCTGGGGCGGGTTGTGGTCCTCGAATGGGTATTGAGCGACTGAAAAAAGACGGCTGGTTAGGCAGCGCAACACGTAGCAACGCTCTAGCAAACTGTCTCTCAGAGTTACAGAGGTCAGGAGGTCAAAGGAGGAAGCAGCAGAGACTCACCTTGGCAGTTGAACTTTGATGTGTCATAATGTCGCTCCGCACATCTGTGAACAGGCAGACAGATGTTAGCACCTCACCTGCAGCTTTTAGGATGTCTGAAGGACTTGTTTAAGAGTAATTTCAGGAAAACTTTCCAATTTGGGAAAAACTTAATATGTGTGACATAAAGATCTACCACGTTGAAGCTAAAGTCAGATTTGGACTGCAGACGTTCCCACAAAGGCTACAGAAAACCAGCAGCAGCCCCGTCTGTGCTGGACCACCTCAGGTTCATCTGCACCTCCAGGCCGTCATGGCTGCAGGTAAGTTCAGCTTTGGCTGTGTTTTCAATGTCACTGAGTTGGTTCACATCACTATGGTAACTGATATTGCGGACCTAACAGTCTCTGGAGCAGCTTATGCTCTACATTAGAAAGCAACAGGTTTGAAATGACCACTCACTGACCAATCAGATCTCTGGAAAAAAAGCACCATTCCCAAACATCCCTCATAGTTTAGTGTGCAGACAGTCGGAGGGTCAGAAGCATCTAAAGCAGAGGTGTCAAACATAAGGCCCGGGGGCCAGAACCGGCCCCTCAGAGACTCTGATCCGGCCCACTGGATGATGGGATCCCTGTTTTTGTCATTCCTATTGAATTTATTTTTTACGATGGTTTCACAGTAAAACTACATTTTAAAAAGGACATTTTCTGTTTCCTGAGTTCTATAATTACAGGACAGTCTGGACAAAGAACTACCAGAACTTTTTCTGTAGTTTTACACATTTCTTACACTTCAAGCTCAAACAGTGGTGCTGACAGATGACTCGAATAAAAACATTACAAATAGCTTTTTTCTTATTTTCAGATATCTCTGGGATTCAGTTGAACTTGTATACAGACAGGAAGGAGGTTTCTCCAGTCTGGCCCACTGAAGACTGAAGTGAGCTGCATGTGGCCCACATTGCAAAATGAGTTTGACACCAGTGATCTAAAGTCTTTGTGTTTCTCTGAGCAGAATCAGGAGTCCTGATTTCACCCTTTTTAAAACATTTGATCTGTTATAAGCAATCATTTATGACCCTGAAACAGAGCTCCTGTTTGTACTTGTGAAGCAAAGTAAACCTCCAACTGAATTCCATCCATCTTCTTCCAGGGAGCCTATCTCTGCTATCACAGGCAGAGAGGTGGGGTCCACCTGACCGACACTCACATTCACACCTGCAGTTGCCACTGAACCCAACCCATGCACGTTTTAACTAGAAGAAAGCTGGAGAACCCGAAGAGAACATGAGGAGAACATGCAGATTCCACACAAGACCCTAGGCTGGATTCAAACCCGGAAACCTGCTTCCTGTGAGGTGCATAAAAATCTATTTTTATCTCATCTATGATGCTGAAAAGTCTGTTCACTCTCACAGTCACCATGCTACTGCAGTTCTTCCTGCTTCAAATACGTTTTTTTCACACAGCAGTTCCCTCAGCGTGACTGAGCACAGCTCTTAAAGCTCACACACACTCTGCTGCTTTTTTTTTCAATATGACACTTTTATCTTCTTCGTAAAATCAGCTGTCCATGTTTCTGATTGGTCACATGCTGCAGACTCCGCCTCTATCTGGTGAGCATGCTTGTCCATGGGCTGATAAACCCTGGGTTCACACATCGAGATGATAACTACTTGATTGAGAAAGTTGGGCTAAAAGAAGCCAGATAATGGAAAGAGATCCTGGAAATGTTGAGCTGGGCTCAGAGCGTAGGACTCTGGTTAGCGCTCCTTTGCTGTTCGGTTACATGTTGAAGGTGGGGGAAAGAGGGGTGCTGCAGGGGCTGCAGATTAGAAACCCTGCAAACGTGTGAGTGACTGTTGTTTCATTTCATGTTTGATGTTATTTAACTCACTGAATCAATCATACTCTTGGAAATGGAGCAGACACACTGAAGCTCCCGTGATGAGGCCCCTCAAAGGGTTTGACTCAGGTTCTAACCAAACACTGAGGTCCGTGTGCACGTCACTGTTTAATAGATTTTAATTCCAGTTACGATTTCGGTTTTCGGCAATGACAAAAACAGGAGGTGCAAACACTTTACTGTCTGCATGGTTTTTCGCCGGGTGCACCAGGCCAGACCAGACTCCAAACCCAGGCTCCTCTCCTGGGGTCTCCGGTCCTAATGATCTGGGTTAAACAGCTTTAATTTAGGGCTGAACTCATTCTGAGCTGACGGATCGCAGCCTGCAGATGCTGAAACCTAAACAGGAAGCTTTTGGCAGCCTCTCTACTCAGAGTTCAGGATTTTCTCAAACTTGTCATTTAAATCAGCAGATTATCAGAGACTATTGGATGCATTCAATACTTACAGATTGTAGATCTTATAGTGGTTCTTGTGCTTTGAATCTAAAAACCTGAGAAGGACACAAGAGAGACAGAAGCTTTAAAACAAAGAAACTGAGCAGAGGTGTGATGAAGAGGAGCACAGGTCCACGCCCGAGTGTCCTCACTGCGTCCATCTGTTAAACAGCCAACTGCAGCCACAGCTCGACATTTATAATCCATTAAATACAGACTGCACACATCCACTGAGTTGAACAAATACTCTTTCATTCATAAAACAAACCACCAACAAGTCGTCTCTGCAGCGCCCCCTGCTGCTGTCCATCAGCTCTCCGAGCATTATTAATCTGATTGTAAATTTAGTCGCGTTCATCCACATGTAACGAGCACAGCAGTCACGGCTGATAAAAATCACTCGGGCAGGCCAGTAAAAGCGTCTTCTGATTTATTTCCGCAGATTCTGATTGGCCAAGTTCAGGAAGCCTGCTGAGGGACAGCACTAAGCTCTCGGTGATGCTTCTGTACTGACAAATGTTGGTATTTTTGAAGTCCTTGCTTAGAAAAGACCAATATTTAATTGATTTTCAAAACAAATCAGTTTTCTGTGATCAATAAATTGATAATGGAGCGCATTTCCTGTCTGTTTCCTGTTTAGAAGTGTGGATCCGGATTACAGATCCATGGGAAAATATCCAGGTTTCAAACCGTCGACGTTTGTGTCACCATCCAGTATTTTAGATTTCACCTTCAGTAACAGCAGTGGTGATTAATTGGTTAACAGGAAATGATGCGATAACTTTAACAGCTAAAAAGCAAGTCAGAGCGTTTTCCCGGATAAAACGTTTCTGCTTTGGGATCATCAGCAGGTGATGCTGTGATGTTTACAGGTGGCAATACTGAGCAATAAAAAGAAGCTTCAGAAGGGTTAAAGGTCATCTTACCGAACCACATCATCGATGTTGTTCCTGTAAACGCCCTCCAGTCGCTCGGCGGGGAAACCCATTGCTATGATGTTTGGATAGATGTCTGACCAACTGTGGTTCAGGACCAAACATCTGGAAATGACTCACTGACAAATACAAGGACATAACGTTGACTTCAGCTGGTCAGGATGACCTCCAGAATCATCTAATTACACAGCTTCAAACTGTCAAATGACTGACAGCTGGCACCAGACTTATCAATTCATCTGCTTATTAACCTGATAAAGGTGATCGATTCTGGACTCTACCTCAGCAGCTCTGCATGAAATAATCCCTCTTTACCTGACCATGGGCATTATTAACCGCCACACCACCGTGCTGCCCAAGACCCAAATCATCAAAACTATAAACAATTTAAAAAGCCCATTTTCTGCTAAACTCACTCAGCACTGAGTGCCCCTTAACCATTCAGTTTACTACAGAGGGAGATAAGCTCATCTTCACAGGATGCTGTCAGAGACTGAGTCAGCTGACAGGAAGTTTGCCAAAACTGTAAAGACTCCGTGTTTTACAGCATCAGCAGAAAACCAACAACATCTCTGAAAACAAACAAAATCACACCAGGCTTCACGAAGGTCGCAGGCAGGGCTGCAGGACATCTGATTTCCAACTTCCTGATCAATAATAAAACAAACTGCTCCTTTTGTGGTGGTAAACACAGTCACGTCCCTCTCAAACATTTACTTTCTGATCAATATAAAAACAAAATCTTTTTTTTTTCTGCAGAGGTCTTCAGGATGAGAGAACAGACAGCTGGTAAATATTAAAAGTGATTATTTTTGGCTTTCTGCCTAAAGATTTAACCTAATGCACCAGTCAGTCATCAGTATTGATGGATCGGATTACTTCAAATTCTGAGAGTTACAGCAGAATCTACCAATAATAATAAATAAATAAATCAAACACGTCACAAGCCGATCAATAATCGACATCCTGACCTGCAGCTGTATCAGTGCAGACTGGACATGCTGACCAGACCTCACTCCGACATCCACTGAAAAACAGCTAAATTAAGGCTAATTAACAGGTGCGTGCTCCTGCTGGACAGGATTGTGAACATCTGGACCACGAAGAGAGACAGGGAAAAGCTCACTGCCTGCAGGCTCCGAATTTCTTCGTTTTCATCCTCAGACCAACGGTCCGGAGCCCTGCGGCCCGCTTCCACATTTGAGGTATTTTCTACCGGAGGCCTGGCCGCTCATCAGCAACATGCCCCGGTCAGCACGACTCGGCTCTGGCTGCCGCACGGAACAGCCTCCTTAAATTACAGCATTTCTGAACGGGCTTCGGCACGGCGCTCACGCACGCACGCGCGCACACAGAGGTAAAAAGGATACAGGTCAAGTCCAGATCGAAGCCGTCCTCCTGGTACCGCCTTTTGTTCCTGCTCACGATCTCCTTGATTTTGATTAAGGCCGCCATCGTTGCGCCCCAGCCTCCGAGAGGTCTGTCAGTGGGCCAGATAGTGCAGGGAGACGGCCTGTTTTCCCGCAGAGCCTCCGCTGTCTGGTTACCCTGGTAATCCGGGGCAGTTAGCCCGCAGCTATCCGGCCTCCAGCGCCGCAATTTCCAGATTTAAGGAATAGCCCGCAGAAAAACAAATCCAGCATGAAACCCAGCGCAGAATCCTCGATCCGAAGCAGCAGCGAGCGGTCCCCTATCCGGCCTGCTCGCTGCTGCCCCGAGCCCCACTGCGGATGGATGCTAGCCGACCTGCTAGTTGAGAGGAAGCCGGACTGTAGTCACCGCTCTCTGGGTCAGAACAGGGGAGCTCCGAGGCCTCCTCCCCGCTCCCGCGGCGGGCCCGGGCTTCCAGGTCCCCCGCCTGCACACAAAGACCATCTGCGGGAGGACGGCCGGTCCTCCAAGCGTCGGACGGATCCAGTGGGACTGTTTCCGGGCTTTGAACGCAGCAGAGCCGCCGTGACTGGGTACAGGTGAGCGGAGAGAAACCCTCTCCGCCTCGGTGCCTTTGAGCAGCGCGACTAGACGACAGCTACGCATGCGTCAAGTCTGCAGCAGGAGAGGCGCACATCCGGTAGCCTTCAAAACAATTGCCTGAGCCAAAGGGTTTTTTTTAAAATTATTATTAAAAACTAACAAACATATTTTCCTTGTTCGATACAAACTTTTGAAGACTTAAAATGTGTTCCATACAATCAAGTTATTTACGCAGAGTGGTAGGTTTATAATTGTGCATTTCACATATTTTATTTTTCACCAAAACAGTCTCAGAACAGCAGATTTATAGTTTAAGTCCGGCAGAAACACATTCCATAAATCCATGGAGGTCATTAAACAGCTCAAACAGCTTTTTCATATCATCATCATCATAAAGAATTAATCAACAACTTCTCCCGTTTGTCTTATTGCTATATTATTTTTTTATGTTTATTGATTATATCCTCCTTATTTTAATTTGATTGATGGTTTGTTTTTCTTTAATTACAAGCTTTATTTTAAGTGTACTCTTTTATTTATTTAATAAAATATGCACGGATTAAATAAACATAAACATAATAACAGAAGTAAATAAATTACGTATGCAGGTTACATCATCCACTGCAATCATGAGTCGTGCTTTTATTTTGTAAAGTAGTTCATTTCCTGACGTGTTAGTGGCTAGCTGCGCTGAGATGTTGCCATGTCGTGACGCCGTTATCCTCCCATTCAGAAAACTCCCGGAATAAGATGAGCGGCACGACGCCGCACTTGGCAGCCAGCAGAAATCACATAATGCCACAGAGTAACACAGAGACCCCATCTCCCACATACCCTCGGACCACGGTGTGACAGCGGCTCCAGGTGCTTTAAAGGCGCAGCAACGACTGGAAAATATTGCTGAAAGTTTTCCCACTGGAGCCCCTCAGAGAGGCGGCAGGCCTTCATCGGGACCACAACGACCCCTGCTGGACAGATGGCGACACGGAGGACAGCGGAGCCACGGATCATTTATTTTTCTGTTTATAGAGAAACACATTTTCTCTCAGTCTCCATCCCACCCAGTTTGATCACCTGGTTTCTGTTGTATTTTTGTTGTTTGGTTAATAAATAAAATTGTTCATTTGTTTGTTTTTTCACACTTCAATTAATAAAAGTAAAGGAAATGTGTTGTGTGTTCTGACTCGGCCTGCAGAGGCGCAGCTGAGTTTTAAGTTAAAGAAACGTAGAAGAAGACGCAGACAACGAATACGTTGTCATCAGAGCTGTTTGGATAGTTGGACGCTTACAGGTGAGTGTGATTCTACCGCACCGGTCAGCTGTTTCCGTCCGGCTACTCCACTGCTGTTACCGAGCTGTTGGCAGTCGTTGGAGATTCGTGTGTTTCTGTCCGGACTGAGATCTTCCGTGAGTTCCGGCAGACCGAAGGTCAAGCTAATGCTAAAGCTAATCCTTTCGATTTTACCGCTTGAGCACCGGAAGGGGGCTGACCTGTGCGCGAGGACCCCCTCAAAGTCCGGGGAGTCCCGGAGGCATTGCCGAGGAAGAATAAAAGGCTGAGTTACCCGTGAAAGCCAGGTGTTTGCAGAGGCCAATGCAGGGCCGTCGCGCCAGACCCCATTTGAAAAATGGCCGATATAGAAGGTTGTGTTTAATTTTGGCACATGCAGAGCTGAGAGCACATCACCGGGCGCAGGACCGGACTCACTGGGAGGTGCTGTTCAATCCGGCCGCGATTAAGATTTGCCGAACCCGAATTGGACTCAGTCCCGAGATTTAACTTCAGCTCCGTGATGGAAACGCAACAGAAGCGAAACCAAAGCCAGTTCCACTATACACCTTTTCAAATCCACGCCTCCTACGCAGACACGTTTTACCAACCTCAGACCAAACTCTTCTTAAAAATCTGCCGTTTGACCCTCCTCACTGCTTCTTAGACGCACTGCAGTCGGGTCAGGAAGGACAGTCTGAACGCTGAACTGAAGATTTCAGCTGACCGCCCCCCCCAAAAAAAGAAAACGTTAAATGGGTGTCTGCTGAGAGCCCGGATAGGAGCCTGAATATTTGCACCTGCTGACTATTTTCTCTAACCTTTGAACCCGTTTGTGTCGCAGAAACGATGGTGCTGAGAGAGGTACCAGCTGAGAACATCACCCGTCCTCTAGGCAGGAATGAGGTCATCGGCCTCCTCTTCCGCCTCACCATATTCGGGGCCGTCACCTACTTCACCATCAAATGGATGGTGGATGCCATCGACCCCACCAGGAAGCAGAAAGTAGAGGCTCAGAAACAGGTGAGTGAGCAAATGAGTTGCTGCAGGTTTTACGTTCATGGGTGTTTCATTGGCCATCACGCTCAGTTTAATCACAGCAGACCTGATGCCACCATCAGCTGGTCACTTAACAAACACAGGTATGTGAATACTGATCATGAAATGCATCCAGACGTCTCGGTAAAAAATCCATCATACAAACATCACACACAGATTAGCTTGAAGGTTTCTGGTTCCTGAGGCTGTTGGTGGTTTGCTCATGACACATGCAACATTTTTAAGGTGTCCCCCTCCTGCTGAGGACGTGACCCTGGCAGGAAGAGCAGGCTGGGTCTTTGATTTGTCTCCGACTTTGTGTCTTTCAGGCTGAGAAGCTAATGCGTCAGATCGGCGTCAGAAACGTGAAGCTGTCAGAGTATGAGATGAGCATCGCCGCTCACCTAGTGGACCCGCTGAGCATGCAGGTAACATCTTGTCACACTTCGTGTTGATCAAAGGTTTTAAGTAGAAACGGCGAACAGCAGAGCTGCAAGGAGCGCTACTGCTGGTGTACACAGGAAGTGTGTGTGCGGTTTGTTTACTTGCATCACGTTCACCCAGATTTCTTCCTGTGTGCAGATCACATGGAGGGACATCGCAGGTCTGGATGAGGTGATCACAGAGTTAAAGGAGTCAGTGATCTTACCTGTTCAGAAGAGACACCTGTTCCAGGGATCCAGGCTGCTGCAGCCCCCCAAAGGTCAGAGGTTATTCAACTACGTCCTGTTTTACAGTCTCATTAATAATGCTTTTTACAGAGGGGAGGGAGAGGAAGAGCAGGAAAATGAAAGAAAAAAGAAAGGAAGGGAGCAATGAGGGCAGCGAGGGACGAGAAAGGCAGCAATGAAAAATGCAAAGAAGGAAGGAAAAAGGGAGGAAGGCAGAGGAAAAATGGCAAGGAAAACGTGGAAAAAAACATGAAGGAAGCAAGGAAAACATTAAGGGCACTAGCAAGTTAAAGGAATAAAGGAAAGGGAGAAGGAAGGGGGAGAGTAAGGAAAAGCAAGCAAGAATAAGAGGATGCAGAAAGGATAGAAGGCAGAGGGAAAGAGGAAATGCCAAGCTAAGGTGCGCTGGAACTACGGCTGCAACAATCCCTGAGTAACTTGAATAATTTTGTCATAAAAAACGTTGACACAAATTTGTTGCGTCAATGCTTCGTTTAAACTCTGCAGCTCAGGTGTCTCCATGTAAGCGGAGTGTTTCACCAGCATTAGCAGCATTAAAGTTCTCCATCACTGCGACAGACGAC
>VOQJ01045104.1:23659-49090 GCA_015052665.1 Apistogramma diplotaenia | reverse complement strand
TAAGACAGTAGGGGGAGGTATAGTAGTATTTTGTGTTCTTTTTTTTTTTTTTTTGGCTAGGCAGTATATGACAATCACGCACTCATGCACACACACATGGATCTTACAAGGACACAAAGTGTGGGCAAGCGGGTACCAGCACAGAGACATTAAAATTGTCTTTCTAAACAGAAATCTGGCTCAGAGGGCTGCAGAAATGGCATCAAATATGACATCACAATTTTATAAATATATTTCAAGTGGCCAAAAAGCATTGGATTAATTCTAATGTAGGTACAATAAGTACAATGTAGGAGGTACACAGACTCCTAAAAATTCTTGCAAAAGAGGTTATATATATATATATATATAAGCCCTTCATAAATCATGTGGACTTCACTCTATTTATCAATATAAGTGAAGCCATCACACATAAAAGCACATATAAACATTGAAAATCACTTTATAGCAGGGGACCTGTTTTTGACACAACACCGGCACACCGCCCACACTGCAAACAAACAAACAAACAAACACACCAAAGATTAAAACAAAAATCACACACAAACACAAACACAGTTGTCCTGAGTCCGGGACCCTTTGTGGGAAACTGCTGCTCCGTCATCCGAATGCCAGCCAGACATCCCGGCGCGGGCCAACCCACCCGACCCCACCGTGTGGCACGCCCGTAGTGCCGCCGATCCCTCCATCCCAGGGAGGGGCCCAACCGGAAAACGGGCGAGCCCATGCCCCACGGCCCCAGGCCCGCAACCTGACCACCCCTTTTCTTTTTGAAAAGTCGACCAGATAAAACAAAGCAGTGCAGCAGGAACGTAAAGTAATTGCAGATTACACTAGACTGTGCATATTAATTACTTGCATGCACTGAATAAGAAATCTGAGCGTGGTATTCTGACCACGGGGCAGTCCTGGGAAACCGATTGTTGCACAAGTTGGAGAGAAACAATGGGCTTTTATACGGGACCAGTGCTTGTATGCCTACTCAAATAATCTGCTTTTCAAAGGATCTGGGACACAGCAGAACTGATGATTATAGACCGCAGGGCACCTTATTAGTATGCATAAACACCTAGAAACGGGTTAACTCTTTACTGAGCATGAATTCAGATGTGCCAGAAATATATAAAGATTCATCTCTGGATGCTAACCACGTTTGTGTCCACATTTTCTCCTTTCAGATGGAGCCAAACTCTGCTATTTTGAATCCTCCGTCATGTTTTTATAGTTTCGTCTTCTAAGTAGCCAGCTGTAAATATATTAACTGTAAGCGCAGCATCAGGACCACTGAGAAAAGAGGATTAATGCGTTTAGGTTTGATTTTCCTACATCCACCCTTCACACACTGTCAAAGATGGATGACACCGCACGCAGAAGATCGCGTGAGCTAGAACCGCTGTTCGTTTCATCTTTTTTTTAAAAAAATACAACAACAGCAAAGAAACGCAGTATTTTACCTGGAGGGTCATCTTCGTACAGGTGCGGGCTCGTAGCGCAGATGAACGTCCTGCTCAGAAGGCTTTTACGCAGCAGTAAGAGCGGCACAGCTGACCGATGCACTATTCAGGCCTGCAGAGGAGGGAGCAGACAGCTGCAGAGGAGCTGATTGGCTGTCTGTCACCTTCACTCACAGCGACACACACACACACACACACACACACACACACACACACACACCACACACACACACACACACACACACACACTGCAATAATAATGTGGGGCCATACGGTGCACTAGTCCGAGCAGTAAAATTTTATAGTGGTTTGTTGCAATACTGCAATAAATGTAAGAGGAATCTAATCACACCTGCTTAGCTGAACAGTCACAGTAATGAAATGTTTCCTCCCCCACAACCGCATCATTAAATTAATTAATTATTCATTCCAACACTGAGAAAAGCCGACTTCACACTTTCTATGTTTGTACACTTTTGCTCAATCAAAACCACGAATATGAGACTTCCGCTTTTCACTCCACCGGCCCACACTTTGCATCGGACCATGCAGTGTCATAACAGAGTCATAAAAAGTCAAAGTGAGCAGTGTGCCTTTATTTTAACAGCAACCCCGCCGCCTCTTCAGCTCGTCTTTGAGCGCGTCTTGCTCGCTCCGTGGTGATTATGTGTGTCGTGCTGTTCTTTCAACGCTGGTAGGCGCTGTGCGCGTTTGTAAATAAAGCTTTATTTAAATTCAAACAAAATGGCAGCGCCCTGTGCGTCTGTCACGCAGCTGGGTTGAAGCTGCGAAGGCAACGAGACATTCAAAGAAGAAAAAGTGAAATACGTTAGCTCCTTCAGCTAACCAGGTAACGGTGTTTGCTTTTTATCCATCTGCAGAAGCATGAAGATTTTCTTACAGCTGAAGATGATGTGAAATTGAATGAAATTTCTTTGCGAGTACAACAAAGTAAAAATGTTTTCGTTAGACAAACGACGAACCCAAAACTGATCATACTAATCGATAATGGGGTTTTTGTTTGTTGATACTTTTGAATTTTATTTGATAAACAATATGACGACATTTTTGGGGGTGGGGAGGGGGGGTTGCGATATGAGTCTATCGTTTAATTTTATGCACTCATCTTAAAGTGTGATTTATTCATTTTATTCCCGTTTACTTTTTACTGCCAAATTCTGGCCATACAATCCAGACGTCGCAGCAGAATCTGGCACCAGCAACCATGCCACAGTCAAAGCCACTTAGATCACATTGCCATTAAGAAAATCTGTGTGAACTTCAGCAAGTTGTGCCATGTGATTGACTATATTAGCAATCGTTTGAATGAGTGTACCTAATGAAGTGTCCTGTGAGTGTTTGACTGCCAGGTTTTGTTGTTTAAACAGCTTTACCCTCTTTTGTTACAGTGTGTGTTGTTTTATGCTCAGAACAGTCATGGCAACTCCCAGAAAGACGACTACAAAGGCAGTCAAAAAGAGGACTCCGACCAAGACCTCCTTCACCACACCTTTCGTTCCAAAATGGAGCACGCTCCCCCAAAAGGACATGCATTTCATCCTGAAAACTTTGAAGGACAAGCTAATCTCCACAGGTCTGCAGAAGATAGAGGTGAAAGTGTTTCGCCCATGGCGGAAAAAGAAAGGCAAGATACCCGATGTTGCGTCGGAACCTGTTCCCCAGGTGAGCCAGGACACACAGGTGAGTGATCCTTCCAAAAACGGCTGGACAGATGTGGCAGCCAGACAACAGCTGGCCATCGGCATCAACGAGGTGACCAAGGCTCTGGAGAGGAACGAGCTCAGACTGCTGCTCGTGTGTAAGTCTGTCAAACCGAAAATCATGACTGATCACCTGATAGCTCTGAGCGCAACCAGAGGCGTCCCGGCCTGCCAGGTGCCTCTTCTGAGCCAGAGCGTGTCGGAGTGGCTGGGGCTGAAAAGCGTGCTCGCCCTGGGATTCAGACGGTGCTCCTCCGGAGCAGATGAGGTGTTTACTGACACTGTTGATGCCATTAAGCCCAGAATTCCTGCACTGGACTTAGCATGGCTGCCAGGTGCCGCACCCAAAGTCACACCTGAAGACCCTGTTGCCATGGAGGAGGAAGGTGGTGGGACAAGGGGACAAAAAAGAAAACTGGAGAGTGAATCTGAGGAGGTGACGGAGTCGCCCTCCTCCTGCACTCTGCAGGCGCTCCAAGTGAAAAGAATCATTGCGAACCCTGCAAAGAAGAGGAAAAGAAAGATGAAGAAATAGAAGAAAGAGACTTTAAGGATGGTTTATTTTTCCTTGTTTAGCTCAGGAGTTTCCGATATTGTTTTTCCAATATTTGCTTTTTTAAATTTTATTTAATTTTTTTTTATTTTGGTTTGAGTGCTTATATCCTCAGTTTGGACATAATAGGATTTTTTTCCTTCTTGGGTTGTTTTACATAAAGATGTCTGGAAGTCTGAAACTGAATCAGTTTTAGGGAACAGGGTGACTTTTGTGGCACAATATATTTATCTCTGCGTATCATAAATTTTAGTTGCATTTGGTTGATGTGCATTTATCCAATTAAATAAGGCCTGATTTAAGTTAAAATTTGTCCATCGTTTAGAGCAGATATTTGTTACAATTGGCTAACCTTTATAAAGTAAGTCAATATTCATGATGTATTGAAACTGTAAAGCAAGAGATGTAACAGGGGTAGAAAAACTTCAAATAAAGAGAGTTGGATTTACTCGAATGTCTGCAGTGTTCTTCCTTTAAATTAAATTGATTTGATATGACTCTGTAAATTGAGACCTGGACATTAAAAAGTATTTTTGTCTTTTTTGGGACACTCAATGAATATCTTTATCATGAACACATGAGCAGTCCAATAGACATGTACTGCTCTAATAAAGTATTCATAAAATTTATGTTTTAGACCACAAGTAGATTACAAAAAACAGTCAATTTAATGATTTTTTTTTATTATTTGAATGTGCTGTGAATATCTCTACAGATGGACAAAAATGCCAGGTCACTTTTACATGATACCTAGGGGAGCTCCTCGGCCATGGAAACCAATGCAATTAAAGTTTGGAGTCCTGCAGTCACTGAGACAGCAGAGTGTTGGAGGCTTTTACATGCTATCGGCCCCAGCACTCTGTGATCCCGCTCTGTAACGTCGTGGCTGAGTTGTTGTTCCTAAACACTTCCACTTTAAGATAGTAAAGAGCATGTCTTTGGATTGTGGGAGGAAACCAGAGTACCTGGAGAAAAGCCACGCAGACACAGGGAGAACATCATCACTCTGAGACAGGTCGTTTCTAATTTTAGAAATATTGTGAAAATGCAAAAAAGCAGTCCTACATATTTAATATGTGCACTGAAGGACATATACTGACCAAAAATAACTCCCAAGATTCCTCACAGTGTTACTGTGATGCATCCAAAGTAAGTATTCGATTAAACACCATTTTACTAAGGTTTGCAGGGCTGAGTACAATAAGCTGTTTTATCTGAATTTAGAAGCAGGAAATTAGAGGTCATCCAGGCCTTTATGTCTTTAAGACATTCCTGCAGTTTAACTAATTGATGTGCATCATCTGGCTTCGTGGATAGATAAAGCTAGGTATCATCTGCATAACAATGAAAATACATGCAATTCTAATAATACTGCCTAAGGGAAGCAGAATTGGAGGTCATCACTTTGAGCAGAAGACCAAGAATATTTCAAGCCAAATTGTCTATTGTGATAAGGTATTTCAACCTGATTCGTGTGGCATGTTATAAAGGAGTCATCACCCATGTTCCTTTTTAAAGTGAGTTTATTCAATCAAATATCCATGCTGGTCTAGCTGACATGTGTTGAAACAGATTGTTATTTCCATGGGGTCATGTTTAAATGATGCTGGTACAAGTTCTTCAGCTTTTTCACAGCTTACAATGGAACTGAATAAAAATATTGTTCTTCAGTTAGAGAAAGCTTTATGGCATTTCAAAAGTACACCCTCCCTCACCCCACATCCAAATCTTTAAAAACAAACGCACAAAAAAAAAATCCTTTAAATAAGGCAGGTACTTCTGGCTGAGTCCTCGCTAAAGGGTGTGGCTAGTAACATCGATGCTAAAAATCAACACAGCAGCAAAACAGACATGCTCAGAGTTCATTCAGACGGCTGCAAGCAACACATCTGTGACACAACATCATCCATGAGGCACACATCGTTGACTCAACGTCTCATTTTCAGTTAAATTAATGCCAGGAACATGTTTGTAAAAGGTAATTCATTCAACCGTTGAATGATTAAAAAATCTTTGAGCCCTGAAGCACTGACAGGACAAATCTTTATCCTCTTCTGGCTAATCTATAAAGGGATGATTAGAAAATTACATAAGATATTAACAATTTATAAAAAAAAAGAAAAAAACAGAAGCAGCCTCTTTACCTCGCAAGTTATGCAGAGCCATGTGAACATTGAGGAACTAGAGTAAAACATTTAAATAAACCAGCAGCTCCACCGCAGACAAAAAACCCTGTTTTTAATCAAAGATTCTCATCCTGCTCACTTAAGCACAGAAATCAGATTTTTTTAAATACTGAAAAGAAGGAAAAATGATGTAAGACATTTCAAAAAGGTATAGTCATAAATATCACGCATTTAGCTGCACGACACACTTAAAAAAAAATACACAGAATACAGTACCGTTAAAAAAATAAATCCAGAGAAGCCAATAAAAATGCATCTGGAGGAGAAGACACATTTCAAGCTGATGTCATTACTTCTGCAGGCTTTTGTTTACTCAGTTACTGCTCCCACCTTTAAATAATTTCCTTATTTAATAAGCACAGTTACAGTATGTTACTTCTGAACAAGTAGCTGCTTTACAGAAGCAGTTTATCCGCTGCATGTGAGTGGCAGTGACTAAACAAAAGATGTGCTTTGTTTGCGTTGAACACGGCTGAACTGAGTTCTTTCAAAGTAAATAACCCTCTTTTTTTTAACATTAGAAACCTGCCTTGAAACACAGACTGTGTTGTATAAAATCCAAACCAAAATGACTTCTTCCTGCCTTCATCTGTGTCATTCTCACTGCCTTGCTTGTGCACTGACCAGGCCAGCTCCTATTTCTTCTAGTTGAACAGCTTTACCAACTGGACAGCACACCACTGACATGCAAACAACCCTACACTGGGTTTGTTACTACAAAGAGTGTATAACCAAACGTGTTGTTTTAATGTATTAAAAATACCAGCTCTAGAAACAGCTTTAGAACGTGAAAACGGCTCCCATAACTGTGTTAAAAACCACGGCTGTACAGACAGTACCGCAATCCATCCACTTTGAAATCAAACCCTTTTAAATTAGGACCCCATTTTTTTTTAAGTTTAAGAACTCAAAAAATTGTGCTTCATCTCTGCAATACATTCTTCATTAAAAACAAAACAATAAACATGTCGAACAAACTCTGACTCATGAGGAGAATACTTTGGATTAGCCCTCCCAAACTCACAATATACGAATAAATATGATCTGCCTTTAAATGTACAGTTAACTGTTCATTAACAAAAACACATATCAGCATACCGGTGAGATGAATCCTTAAATGACAACCCCTCCCCCCCTTTTTTTGTCCTCCCAGTGTTTGCAGTTTGTCCTTTTAAAAGTTAAGATCAGCATTTCTAAATCTACTGAGACCCAAAACAGCCAGCAGAGACACTTGACTGACCACAATGATATGAAACAGGAACAATGATAAGTGCAGCTGGAGCGGGGGAACAGGAACGATAACTGGTTTCGACAGGATAAATAAAATTACAGAGGTTGTTAATTATGTCAGGTCTTGCTTGCTTGTTTGTTGATTATCATTTACATAGTTCCATGTAAGTGAAGTTAAATGACATGCCAGTCCATTGTTGTCTATTGAGGAAGTAGAACTAAAACAGAATTCACAAAGTCAAGGCATCCTCGAGTGTCGGACTGGTGTGTTTTAAATGTGAGCGCGCATGTCGGGAGCCTTGTGTTGTATGAGTATCTCAGGCATAGCATGACTTCACATTCAGGATGTTGATGGATTTAAGAGTTTTCACCTCCAGGTGAACTGAGAATGTTCTTGATGATACAAGTGCCGAGTGAAACCTCCGCCCGGTCACCAGGTTGGATTTACTGTCGTAGTTCTCATTGTCTAGCTCGGGCCACCTGTGTGTCCAGGTAAGGACTATCCAGAGGTCGCTGAGAACCTCCAGAGTTTCTGCAGCTGCCGTGAAGAGAGCTGCTACTGGAGGACGAGGCCAACCTGAAACACACACATCAAACAACACACACATCAAACATTTTTATAATCTGATGCATGTGTTTATATTCTGCACATTTACAGTTTGGGCCACAGAAAATAAAAGCAGTGAACTGTTACAGACCTACTGTAAGCAGCTTTAACCCAAGGAGTAAAGGATGCTGACACAGCATATATATATATATATATATATGGAATGACCAATTACTGTTAGATGACATTTCCACTCTACATAGAGATTTCCAACTGTATATATTATTTTTAAGGATTATTATTGTCATTTCAGAAATAATTTGCTGTTTACATAACTGATGGCTTACATGGACTGATTTATACTAAAGCACAGACATTAATGGTGTTTGGATGGTGAAAAGTAATTTTCTAATAACCAAAACCACCACATGGTTACTAAAAAATGAATAAATGGTTTCAACCAAATTCAAATCAGTGTTGTGTGTCTAAAGCGTCATAGAGATCAGAGTGATTTAAACTGTGATGCTACAGTCACTACAGTAAATGTTTCAGAGGAGCTGACTGACAGTCTGACAGGTGCGCCCATTATAAATCTGTGACATCATCGCTAGGTCTGTCCTTACTGACAAGTGAATGACTGTAAAAGCTTCATATTACGTAAAAAAAACCCCAAACAAACTAATGTCCAACTGGGATTTCAGTGCTTGTAGAAACATAAATATCTGCAGATGAATTTGCTCCTCTGATCGCTTTGCAGCGACTTTATAAATGAGGTTTAATAAACGCAGAGTTGTTCGCATACCCTGCTTTCAGGAACGCCCGTCTGCCCTTAAAATTAGATAAACATAACCTCAGATAAACAACAACACACGATATACCATTATTTAACAAAAACTAAGACAAAGGCCAGAAGTAGTGTGTGAAAACTTAAGCACGCCCTATGATTCAGTAGCTTGCAGAATCACCTTTAGCAGCAACAATTTGGATTAACTACTTTCTTTATGACTTTTTCAGTCTCTCGCATCCTTGCAAAGGAATTTTGTTGCTTCAGTTCACTGAGGTTCATTTATGCACAGCTCTCTTATGACCCCACCACAGCATTTCAGTCAAGTTACAGTCTGGACTTTAACTGGGCCATTTCAGTGCCTTGATTCTTTTGTTTTTCAGCCATTCTGTTGTAAACTTGCTGCTGCTGTGCTTGGGATCATTGTCCTATTGCATGATCCGATTTGGACCAAACTTTAGTTGTTGGACAGATGTTCTCACTTCTGAATCAAAACACTTTGGTATGCAGAGGAGTTTATGGTCTACTCAAGGACTGCAAGGTGCCCAGGTCCAGGCAAAACTAGTGGCTTTACTGAGATCTGAACAGACAATTTCCATTTCATTTGTCTTGGAGTCTTATAACTGAACACTGGAGGATGTTGACTGATAGCTTGTGTGGTGATCATCACCACCTCAGGCTTACCTTATCAGGGTCCATAGGGGGGCATTTCCAGTTGTAGAGGTAATACTGCAAATTTCCATCTCCTATCCCAAACTTGAGCTTCTCCAGAAACACCTTATTCTCCATTAGGTCCAAGGCATTGAACACATCAAAACCTTTCTGTTAAACACAGAATAAACCACAGGTATGAAATAAGCACCTAATGACAAATCAAGTATTTGGAAAATGGCATGTGAAGTCTGAAAATATTTACATAATTAGTTTGTATGTAGTATTGTAGTATTTTTCTCCTTGTGTTTAAAGCTCTGTGTGTGTCTTCCTGTTGTATTGAATTAAAAGCCAATGGCTGATGACACCAATGTGGTATTGACAAGTGTTTTAAAGCAGAAGTTAAGATTACCAGTTTGGCCAGGATCAGTGCATCATTCATTAAGTCCAGCAGTGGGGTTTGTGTATGAACGCTGTAAAAAGAGTAAGCAGCCTTCAGGCTCCTATGAAGAGGGTGATGCATCACAGTTGAGGGCAATGTGTAGAAACTAGTGAAATCTGTCAGTACGCCACCGGCACCCTGAGGAGAGAAAAAGAATGATGAGCACATCACCAGTTTAAGCCCAGAAGAGCCATCTGTGTTAGGGTGCAAAACTGAATCCGCACACCTCTACTACATATGTGTCAATTATGTTGTCCTGTGGTAAGAACCAGTGAGCCACCTCCTCCTCTCCCATAGAAGGTGCGAGTTGGAAACGTCTCAAGTATTTCTGTAGGAGTTCAGTAACCTGGCCGATGTCACGCCTCTCCATCAACCGCAGACCTGGAGTCTTGGTGCTCTACGGAGGGTGCAGAGAGCAAAGGGAAAATCTTTTGAGTTCCTGATGCTAACAGGAAAGAGAGATCCCGGTCTGATGGGTGCAGGTGCTTACATCTGGTAGTCTGTAGAGTTTCATGGTTCTTTGCAGGGTCATGTTTCTGCTCAAATGGGAAAATTTAACTTCCACAAGCTTTCTAGGGTTCAAAGAGCGGTGCCAGTACCTGGAGAAAAAAAAAAAAAGAGACCAAGATGAAAGAAACAAAGATGAGGAGGACATGAGCTGAGCATGTGTTTGGTTTGAACAGTGCATAACATACCTGCATGTAGACACAGGTTTAGGCAGCACGACTCCGGCTGTGTATACGGCCTGAAATATTCCTTCCAAGTTCACTCTCCTTGTTATCTCTCTGATTAGCACAGGAGCAACACGCTTTGAACGCAGCTTCTTATGAACACATAGGAAGTTGATTTCTACCATCCTCTTCAGCCTGGAGCAACAAGAAAAAAAGACGAGGGATGGTCAGTTAGAATAAACGGGTTTCCATATCGCTGCTGTGCTCAGATACATGTGATCAGTAATGAGCGCTCACGTGTCATAGACGCGTATATCTGCAGGAATGGCACTGATGAAGCCAACAAGCTTCTTATTCGAGGACACTCTCACTCCGCAGTGCCACTGCGATAACCAGCCCGGCGGACGTAGAGCCCTGAGAAGAGAACATGTGTATTATAACAGCATATATTTAAGGCTACTGTATAGAAATCATTTGACAAACATGAAGACACTTACCATTTAAGAAAGTTTGGAGAATAATCAAATCTGAACATGTTATCATCATCCTCCACATAGTTTTCATTTAACAACGTGTACAGCTCCTTCAGCTGCAAAAGAGCGTAACAATAAATTATTCTCTTTTTTTTTTTTTAATCATTACTATTATTAGTCTTATTGGTGTATTTTAGACAAACACTGCACTTACTACATCTGCATTACTGAGATCCAGAGTGTCCCACATAAAGCCTTGAGGTAAAGAATATGGCTCCTGTCTGATGTTCTCTTTGTCAGCTTCAATTGGCCCGTGACTCGTCACAACTTCATCTGCAAAAATAGCAGACTTTTGTCAAAGATAAACTATTTTTCAATCGCCACACTTCCAGCAAACCTCATAAAACTCCCAAGTCCTTAACTTGCAAGAAATGTTGAAAACTGCTGACAGAATCAATGAGGTGCCATATAAATCTGCTGCTGTTTGTCCTGTGTTAACCTGGAGAGCCTGTGGCCACACACAGAACTGACTTGTTGGGCTGTGGCTGTTATGGAAACAGTTTGATCTGATGCCACTGAGCATGCCCAGTGGGAATGCATGGACCCCCACTGTACTTCACAGCCAATGTTTCTAAGATACTGGCTTAAATCAGCATGGGCCGAGGAGATATAGCCAGCAGATGGTGCTGGTGCAGAGAAAACTGCAGAGAAAAATAACTTTCTGTTGACAGAGAAAATAATGCTGTTTATACGGGAAATGGGGGCAATTTCTTTAAAATAATTTAAATATGTATTTAAGCATGTACTTACTTAACTTTGGGACAGGCTGGGTATCCCAGAACTGGTACTTGTGCTTGGCTGCCTCATCTATACTCTTTGCTGGACCCTGGCAGGACAGCAGCTCCATAGCTCTTTGGATGTCCTGCAGTTTCTGGATGGGCAGACCAGGGTTCTGATCATGGAGAGGGGACATACACACTCAATATATTATTCAGACGCTATCTCACTCAGCCAAATACTGAATGTCTTACTTAATCTAAATGTAGACAAGAATTAATATAACAGGGCATGCAAATAAACAATTTTATAGTATGTTTCCATTAGTCTTTTCCCACTAAATGAGAGAAACCTGGTTAATCAAGTCACTGTACAAATGAGTGCTGGAACATTCAAGGGTTTAAAAATGATATATACAAAAAACCCTGATCTGTCATAAAATCATTTATTTAAACTTGATTTGCCTCCTTCATCCGATCAGCATATCAGAGGCCAGATCAGCAACTGTTATTCTCTGTTTACAGTAATAGCAGAGTGATTGTTACATTCTTTATTTTTCTACAAGAGCATGCAGGTTTCTCACAGCCGTCTAAAGGTTCGTGATATATCCTGCTACCACATTCATTTACCTCAGAAATTCCAGTATTACAGACCATGAACAGGGACCATCCCAAGACTGGATAAACTTTACTAACCATGACACACTGGCAGCCAGCAAAGAAACAGATTTCTGGGTTGTTGCTTTCCTATTCCTTCCTGTTTCATTATCTGCTTGTCAAGTGACTTGTTTTTGCATCGTAGCCCCTGCCCTAAAAGGGTGTGTGCACTCATTTTACTGGGTCATCATCATCACCATCACAATCACACCTTGATCTCCTGAGAGTCCGAGGCAGAGTCAGACTTGGCTCCCCCCGAGCTTGGCTTCTCTTTCTTCCTCTTCTGCTTCTTCTTCTTCCTCTTGGCCCCCAACTCTCCCCCAGGACTGCTACAGACATGAAAACAAACGATGAGAGACGGATGCTGACTCTGCTAGACCCACACATAGAGCTAACGTTAGCTACCATAGCAACGAATGACAGCTCAGCTACTTAACGTTAGCCAACTAGCGGTTTGTCCTAACGGCTGCCCGCCATGTCATTCAGTCGGGGAGCATTAAAGAGGTCACAATGCTATAAACAGTTAACCTAATGGCCTGTGTTTAGTGTCCGTTAACACTACCAGGCTAACTGTGCTAGCCGCTCACAAACAGGGTGCCTGGAATAACGTTACTGCGTTTCCCCGAGCCAACCGGACAGGCCACCCCTCACCCTTGCATATGCTCATTCTCCTCCTCGTTGTCTCCGTCTATCCCGCAGGTGTCCTGGTCGTCCAGTTCTAGGCTCTGCTGACTGGCCGCGGATTCACTGTCCTCCGCCATCATAAAAACGTTTTAAAAATATAGTCAGCCACCGTTTAATTGAGCTCACGGAGAGCGGGCGAGAGATGGAAAAAAACAAAGAAAATGTCGAAAGAAAACGCGCCCCCTAGAGGCCAAAGCCGGGATAACAGACCAGAGATGCTGCTTTTTAAGTATAGTGGTACCCAAACTAAACTTTTACTTTACCATTACCTGTAAATTATGGAAGCTTTTCTGACGCTTGGTTTTCCCCCTCTGTCTCTCCAGTGGCAGAAATAAACTTTCAAAGAATATCAATAAAATTGTAGTAAATCGTAAAATTATTGTAAACTGTAAATAAATAAAATAAAACGACAGAGGAATTGTCTGGGACATGCTTTCTAAACTCATACTAATATTGAAATAAACGTACTGTTTTTGCAACTTAAATTGAGCTGAATAAACTTATTCTGGAAAATGACTGATGCTGCACTAAAAACAACAAAAATCCCCCTAAATAAAGCTACCTAATTAAAAAGTTAAAAGTACAAAAATATGACAAACCTGCAATACACGTCAGACTTTGCACAGCAGTTTCTAATGCTCCTACCTGGGTAATATCAGATCCCCAGGTTTCCTCTATAGAAGTTAGTCAGGTTCTTTACATCAGGTAATAATGTAAATTATGTACCTGGAAGCGTACAAATTAGCAACAACACTTGAATTAAATTAAAATCATCCACATGCAGTGAATCTGGGATTGTTGGGGCTCTATTGGAGAGCTGTCATTGAGAACTATTGAGGCTTAATGAAATATTTTGTAGATATGTGGACTAACTGAAAGCAAGAATGACATTTTCAAAATGTGAGATCATGGTTATGACAAGCTCTTGGTGTAACTTTAAAAATGGTTGAAATTAAACTCCAAAGGTGTATCTAATTTGCATTCACCAGCCATTTTGTTAGGTACACCTGCTCAATAATGCAAAAATGTAATGAGCCAGTTACATGGCACCAACTCAGTGCATGTAGATGTGGTCAACATGACCTGCTCAACTCCAATTTAAGCATTATAATGGAGAAGAATTGTGATTTAAGTGACTTTGAACATGGCGTGGTTCTTGGTACCAGATGAGTTGGTCAGAGTATTTCAGAAACTGCTGATCAACTGGCCATACAACCATCTCTAGGGTTTACAGAGAATGGTCCGAAAAGGAGAAAATATCCAGTGAGCAGCAGTTCACAGGATGAAAATGCCTCGTTTATTTCAGAGATCAGAGGACAATCGGCAGATTTCTTTGAACTGATAGGAAGGCAAGAGTAACTCAACTAACTACAACTACTTTTTACTACCAGGATATGAGGAAGAGCACCTCTGAACACACAACACATCAAACTTTGAAGTAGATTGGCTACAGCAGCAGAAGACCGCACTGGGTGCCACTCCTATTAGCTTAGAACAGGAAACTGAGGATACAATTGGCATGGGCTCACCAACATTGGACAACAGAAGATTGGAAAAACACTGCCTGGTCTGATGAGTCTCAGTTTTTGTTGAGACATTTGGATGGCAGGGTCAGAATTTGGCATAAACACCATGAAAGCATGGATCCATCCTGCCTTTTATCAAGCTTCTGGTGGTGTAATAATGTGAGGGCTGTTTTCTTGGCACACTTTAGGCCCCTGAGTATTAACTAAATACTGTTTAAACCAGGGGTCCAACCTGGTACTAGCAGGGCGTACCCAATAAAGTGGGTGCGCTTTAGCTGCAAACACAAACACAAGGTTTAAATGTGCTGCCTCATCTGTTTTTGCTCTAAGATATGGAAATGTCTTATTGTGCCAGCATTCAGGAGTCTGTGGTTGAATATTAACTTATTGACCTACACTGAAACACTGCAGCTGCAAACATCATCCTTCACATTTGCTCACAGTTTGCAAACAGATGCACACTCAATTAATTTCAGTTTGGCTGTTTATTCAGAATAACAGGCTTCAAATATAATGCAAGCATCCGATTTACACACAAGATACTGTATTGCTACTCCACCCTGACAGGGGAGATTGCTGTGTGGGATACTAAGAGAGAAAAGGCCATTCATAACACAAAAGAAAAGACATCATTTTGATAAGACAGAGGTAAGGAAAGAACTATACACACGCTGTAATATGGTTGCTATGTCTATGTGGATCTTGACTGGATGCATGACCATTTCTCAGTCAACACAAACTCAGCAGCATCACAGATGGACACTGCTGCCACTGTAAACACATTTGAGACAAACATTCACCCATAAAAATACAAAATAAGAAAATGCACCGAAATGACCTGAAGTGTAGCTTCACATATCCAGTGCTACACTTTTTAAAAAAAACACACACACACACACAAAAAAAGCAAAAATAAAGCATCTTTAACTGCTTACTCTGGGGGAGATTGGATTGTTGCTAATTACCGTAGAGGATTTTACGATTGCAGCAGCTGGTAGACATTTTCTGAGATGTCTGCGATGTAGCTTGTCATACGCTAGTGCTGAGGAAAGTTTACTGCATGCTTTCTTTCACAAGCAGGAGAGAAAGTGAGGGCTGAGGTAGGAGCGGGGTGGACAGACGAAGGCAAAAGAAGGTGAGAAATAAATAAGGTCATCTGTTGCACAATTTTGCTGTAGAGTCAGGTAATTCAAAGGCACTTGGCTCATGGGAGAGTGGCACAAATGTAGGTGAAACACAATAAGCAAATACAGTTTGTATTTCAGGTGAAAGGTTATGTAGCGTAGGTTTTTACAGCTTGAACAGTAAGATGGGAACAGAAGAAAAGCCCTTAACATATTTTAAAGAAATAAAAAATAGCCTATTCTCAGATAAAATACTTCATGTTTGGCAATTAAAATGATAGTGATTAAAATTACAAAAAAAAGGCATCAAGCAGCCATATAAAAGTTATGCATAGCCTTTAGAGCAAAAAAAACAAAAACAAAAAAACATAGCCAGTCAGTGGTTCAATAATTACAAAACTCTTCATACCAATATCCCTCACAACTAACGTGGGTGGCTTTGTAGTGGTATTACATCCTTCCCCACCAGCATAGCGGTGTGTCACATTATCTGATTATGCTGCAGAGCAGATAGTGGTTAAAGCTCCTCAGTCCAGAAACTTCATCTCCCACAAAGCCTTCTGATGGGCTAAATTAAACTCGAGCAACATACCAAAAACATTAGAAGTAAAACCCTTGAACACACCTGCCGTGCTTTGCACAGATGTTTTAAACATCAGTCAGCATAGCTAAACTGGGGTTAGAACCTTCAAATGAGTGTTGCTGCATGGTCCCAGATTAAGCTAATGGACTGAGGCCAATATGGCTCAAGAAAGAAAAAAAAAACGTTTCCTATAGTCTCCGATTTCTCCGAACCACCCATCGACTGTTTTTAGTACAGTTCACTTATGCTTATAAGGCTATTTATTTAAAAGGCATATATTTGTTGTGCATAAAATATCCTAATTCCATGCCTCCAGCGTCTTTATGCCTCAGGCACAGTGGATCCCGTGCCCGATGAGTGGTCCGTTTATGCAGTGATTCATGAAACGTGGAGCACAACAGTGGTCATTAAGAGTCCAGCAGAATTGTTCATTTCTCGACCAGACGGGCCCCCAGTGCTAAAATATTGTTTCAGTGCTATATTAAGAACAAAGGGCTTCAACCTAAACACATATATCCTTCATGTTGTGGTCTGAGCAGAGGAGGAGTTGTGGTTAACTGACAGATTTACATTTTTTCCCCCTCTCAAGTCTGTTTCAAAGCAAAACTGACATGTGCATGTGTTTCCTAATCATTTTTCCTCCTGTCCATACTGCCTGCAAGGAGATCCTCTCCTAAAGTCAAATGAACTGAAAAATGGAGGAAATAAATCTTTAGTCCTCACTCTTCACAGTTGCAGAGTGGATGCATTCAGTCACATGAGCGGACAGGATTATTATTGAGCACGACTCTTGAACTGCTCGGCTCACTGGAGAACGCTCCGAACAGCAATAACAAGCACATAATGACATTTTACCTCACCAACACTATTACTGCTTTGAATGAGATTAAAATATTTGTGTACGAGGCAGATTTAACATTTCAGATCAAGAAAAGACACCTTGAGTTGGAGGGGTGGGGGTACAGCTCCCTCAGCAACACACACAGATAAATCCTGTTTTGCCCATATGCTGTATTTGGCATGCATACCAAAGCTCTCCATCTGAAACATTAGTGTGCTTCTCAGTTCTACTTTAAGATGAGTTTTCACTGAGATTTTAATGTTAGTTTTGTCGTGTGATTTAGCTTTTATAATTAAACCTCACTTAACTTTCTCATATGAACTCCTGTAAATGAGGACGTGACTGTTTCACTTACACTGTTATTTTTTTGTAAATAGTATGGCAACTAAAAATGCTTTAAATGTAGTTACCAGTGTTCTATTTTGACAGACTAGGGGGGAAAAAATGTGAATATTTTAATTGTCATCTGTTAATCATTTGAGGTTGAAGGCCAGTAGTGGTCGCTCCTCCCTCCTTTGCCAGGGGCTTTTCTTCTCCTCCTCTGCATCCTCATGTGCTGTGTCCTCATCTGGAGAGACTGACAGCAGTGCGTGATCAGTCCTGAAAGTCACTCCCTCTGGGGTTGGCAGCGGTGGGGGAGAAGTAGGGGACGCTGAGGAAAGTGAGGGTGGTTCTTCTTGTATTTGTACTCCCTCAGCTCTTTTACCCAACCCATCCCCGTGCCCCTGATCCCCTCTGTTATTATCTGCCATGTCTGACAAGATAGGTCCGGATCTGCTGCCCTCGGGACTACACTTCTCCTCCTCGCAGCTTCCCCCATTCAGATCATCCACAAACACCAGCTGAGTGTAGGCCGTTGGCCCTTTTGATCTGTCTTTCTCAACCTCTCTTTCCTCCTGCTCAGCATCTCTCCCCCTGCGCCCCACTCTTGGCTCGTTCAGGTCCACACCTGAGTCCAGACTGGCATCGTTACAGCTGCCATGCCTCCCCTCGCTGCCACTGCCTTGCTGACCTCCTGCACTCTGCGTGTTGTTGTGGCACCCCGCACGCTGGAGATCGATGTAGGAGTGGCGAATGTGAGCATTGGAGCGTCCATCCAGGGAGACAAACCAGGCTCGTGGGTGAGGCAGAGGCTTCCCTCCTCTCAGCTCCATTAAAGTCTTTTCAGCCAGTAAGGTGTCCTCACTGTTTATTTCTACAAGAGCCGATTCTCCAAGAGCTCCTGGAATAGACAGAGACTCTGACAGACCGACACCATCTCTTTCACTTTGCTTTTTGGGACCCGGTTCGTAGTTGGTGGGGGTTTGCCCCAGGGGCTGCTGGGAATGTGAGGCATTGAGCTCAGCCTGGATGGTCTCTAAATCACTCTGCTGGTCAGTCTGCAGCAGGAGGGCCTGACCAGACAGCGGGTGCTCCCCAGGAAGGCGCATGTAGTGTGCTGGAATTACCAGTGTGGGGCGCACTCTTGAGTAGCCTTCACCTCCACTCAGCAGATCTACAGACCCGCAGCAAAGTAGTTGGCCTGGCCGGGAGAGCGACTGGGGATTGGGCCGCTCCAAGTGGTCCACAGACCGTGACAGAAGGTGGTCAGAAGGTCTGCACTCACCTCCCTCCCCTCTGCTGGGGGAGTGAGGAGGAGAGGAAGGGGAGACGCAATCAATAATCCCAACACTGCTCAGCTGTGTAGCTGACACTTGACCATGATTGGTAGATGACAGCGCATCTGAAATCTGGTTGCTAGACGAGCAGACGGAGGTATATGATTGACGGTAGCCCCTTTCTGTTCCAGATGAAAGAGCAGCCTTCAGCTGAAACGTCTCCACAGACTGTCGGTAGTCACGGCTACGAGGCGTCAGATTGCCTAGAGATGATCCGTGGTGGCTGTTGTTGCCAAGAGAGGAGCGGCTGTGTTTGCTTTGATGGATTAGGCTGCGTTGACGTTGATTGTCTCGGTGCTCATATGAGGCAAAAGAGGAAGGCTTCAGCATCGGAGTGGTCATGTCAGGCTCAGTTCCCGTGGAAACCAGCTCCAGCTGCACCTGAAGGCAACAACAAAATTCAGTTTTTAATTACAGTCATATGAACTATTGAGAAGCACTGTAATTGAATTACAAGAATTGCCATGCTACAGTGTGAGTAATTCATCTGTGTCTAAGTCATCATTCATAGTCCCACTTTGGTGTTCAATTGTGTTTCTTGAAGGATTTTAGCTATGCAACCAAAACTTTTGTGCAGCTTATCCACATAAACCCCAGCATGCATCATGATGGAGCTGAATCAATGGCATTCTGGTTTGTTTAAAAAAAGTCAAAATGGAGGGAAATAAGCACAAAATCAAAAAACATAAAAAAAAGCAAAACAGTGGCCTGTTCACTGATATTCGTTGTCTGTTATGACTCTGCTGCAGGGGATAAGTTAGAGGACCAACAACAACACAAATACAAAGAGTATACAACATTACTCCTGAGACTGCATTTTTTTGATATTGTACAGCTATAAAAAATGGAGGCCACTCTCTTTTTACCTGACTATATCCCCTTAGCAACATATGCTGACAGGTAATGGTCAGCCCCCCTAATTGGAAGGACACAATTAACATATTTCCTCCAATCAGCACACTGTGAAATTATGCAGATTATCTGCTGTAGAAATAAATTTTACATATGAAAACTGTTGAGCCACACACTGAAGTTAGTGCAGCACAAACCTCATTGCTGATGAGGTTCAGGTGGGACATGGAGGTGGCTTGGTCCCTCTTACTGCTGTCCAGTCCAGAGGACAGCGTGAGCTTGCGGCGAGACCCTCGTGGCTTCAAACAGCGACGTCTGGGTGCACACGGACACAGTGCAGGTTAAAATTTAAATCTGTCTATTTGAGATCAGCCTATTTCTACACAAACGTTTGGATAACAAGATTTAGATTTGCTGTACAGCACAGCTGGCATAGGAGTCCATAGGAAATTGTTTTATGGTACTGGTTTTTTTGTTTGTTTTTTACAACCGAAGAACTAATAAATATAAAACCAGGCAGATAGCAGTATGACAGACAGGGCTGGATTCAATAAAATTCAAAACAATTGTTAACATTCAGTTAAATGTGGGATATAAACGTTCATGCTCTTGCTCTAAGAGATAAAAATGAGCTGTCCTGTGGTCCTGCCAAGATCTATCCTGGACAAGGAAAAAAGGTCCAAGCACCAGTCAAAATTTCCACATATGAACCAACACTCCAGATATCTCCCTCCTTTGAAGACTAATCTGGAAACTCCTGGTGTATCTGTCTGTTTCACACACCTGCAGTAGTACAGCAGAAGGCAGAGCAGACAGAGCAGGATGAGAGCCATGCCTCCAAGTATGGCCAGCAGAAACACGGTGTGGTACATGCTGATGTCCTTTGCAACCATTGGACCTGTTATAAAGACAGCTGTTACAGCACTAAAGAAAGGGCCATCTGATGGACATGATAAGCCTGGAAAGCTGCTGTCAAGTAACCACATATATGACATAACAAAAATCATTGTTTTGTGAAGTCAATTTAATTCACGCCAATGTATTTTCTCACCTGCATGTAAAGACGACATGGCGGTCACCCAATACCCCAGCTGAGGAACAATGTAAGTCAGACTGAGCTGGTTTCCCTCCCTCTGCACTTGAACCCAACTGCTCTTTATCCAGATACCTGCACACACAAAAGAAATCACAACATATTCAAACAAATCTTTCCCAAAAAATAACCTGTGAGGACGACCACAGAGTGAAGAAAACATGTGCTGCAGCAACTCACCACCTGCCTCTCCTTAATTATGTAAACACAAGAGTGAATGGAGCTAGACAGCTAATCTCCTAATATGTTAGGAATAAATTATTTATGGTTAAGACCTCAAAAGAAAGTTTAAACAGACGAAACCAATTGACAGCTGTTTGGAAAACAAGTAAATGTAATTACAGGATTCCACCCTGAACTTGGAGCGGCAGAAAATGGATATTGATTACAAATGAAGTTAAAATTTTGTTCAAATACAAAAGTGAAAGGGAAGATTTACAAGTTGAGACCTGATACAATGTGTGGTTTGGAGATTTTGGCACTGACAAAAAAAGGGCAGGAGGTGAAGCTAAAGGTGGCAGAGCTGAAGATGAAGATCTTTGGTTTTGGAGGGACAGAATTAGAAATGAGCTTATCAGGACAGCTAAAGTTTGAAGACAAAGTTATAGAGATGGGGTTAAGATGAGGTATAGTGGCTACACTGGGCAAAGGATGTTGAAGATGGAGTTGCTGAGCTGGAGGAAATGAGGTAAACCACTGAGAAGATTCATGGATGCTGTGAAGGAGGACATTCAGAGGGCTGGTGATAGAAGAGGACACAAAACAGGGTGAGATGGAAACAGGTGGCGACCCTAAATTGAGCAGCTAAAAGAAGATTAAACACATTTTTTCTTTACCTAAACTCAATACGTGGTAATGAAGCTTTGGGAACAATGTCCACTAAAAGGTCTGGTGGCACAGGTTAAAAATAAATGGAACAGCTGAACTGTTGGAGACAGGAGTGTTTTTGTAGTACTTAAGTCATCCACAAGGAGGCAACATGCAAATAACAGTGGAAACCTATGAATAGGATAACACTGAGTACAATAGTGGCTCCGGCATAGCCAGAATGGAAAACCACTACAAAGCCAAAGGCATTGACTGATTGGCTCACAGCAAATCTGCTTCAAGAGGAAAACACTGTTGTGCCTTTACACTTCCGATCCTCAGGCTCTCAGGGGTAACATGGTGAGACCTACTTTGTTTCGGTGTTTACACAAAGTTATATAGCGTTAAGTGGACAGGAATCTGCATCAATGTTAGAGAAAGGCGGAAACAAAAAGGTAAAGAGGATATTCAAAGAGGAAAGACAAATATGCAGGAGATGCTGACAGGAGGAAACACATCACAAGCAGAGGAAACAAGAGTGGACAAACAGGAGGAATGGAAGGAGAGATAAGGGAATAGGCACAAGAAAATGAGAGAGGTGGTGTGACTCAGCATCACACACACACACACACACACACACACCACTGTGCCCAGCCCTGCCCAGATTCACCAAGGTCCTCCTCTCAATCCTTTCCACAGGGGAGTCCTCTCTGTGTGGCTGACCTGTTTTATAGGTTACAAATGACAACTCTGTTCCCACGCTTCAGTACAATACAACACTGACAGACATGAGGGCAGCTACTCAAACACAAGGCAAACATTTATAAAGTCAATACGGCCCATATATTACTTCTGCTTCTCGCCCAGTCACACAAAGCCTGCACAGCCAGCTTGCAGAGAGTCGGCTCATCTGAGTGCGCTGCACTTATTTGCATCGTAAAACTCCTACATGCACACGCGGACAGGCGCACAACAGGCGAACCTGATCTGTTTGTATGTGACATCAGTCCTCACCATGCCTGCTTGAGATCAAACAATACATGACATGTCGCCAGTTGCACAGGAGAAACAGGTTTCTCTCTCTCTCTCTCCCTCTGTTTACCTCTCATCCATGTGTGCACTTCATAAACAATACTAGCTTCTTTGTGGGGCAGCTTTCCTCAGCCTGACGTGTTTTCGCCTGTTTATTATCCTCAGTTTAACACTCACACACATTTCGCCCACTAAATGCTCAGTGAAGAAACTCAATCAGGAGATGGGCCGGTCTGTTGTGTTACTTATTTGGTGGGTTGCTAAGGAACATGAGATGTAGCCTGGAGAGGGGTCCGGGAACGGCTTCTTGTTGTGGAAATAGTCGGAGCTACAGGCCGCGAGGAGGATACGAGTGTGTGTGTTCTTTCAGCTTTAATGAAAGCCCTTTTTATAAGCTCTAGATGTTAATACTTTAGGCTCTTTAAAACAGAGTCCTGAGATCCTTGCACTATCACAGGGGCCAGTATGAGCCAGATATAGACTGTTTTCATTTCTAAACTCTACCAGGCACCATTTATTATTCAAATGTTTTATTTTCCTTCCACACATTCATCTGTATCTCACTGAACATGCCTAGATGTAATCTTTAGACACTGGTTCACCAAATAAGTTCATTTTTTCCTTTTAAAAAGGGGCAAATATGAAGAGTAGATTTAGAGAGCCCTCATTTATTCTTGGGTGTAGGGGCCTCTAACTGTCGTCCATTACAGAAGACATAGATAATCAGAAAGCATGACTACTGGGAAGCAGCACACTTTTAGGATTTTTCTCTGACTGGCTGTAAGACATCAGTTAATAGTGATGAATTAACTAAGAAATATGCTCTGACTGGAGTTCCCCTCAGCACCACAAGAGGTTTCAGTGTCTTCCAATTAATTTTTTTTCTTCAAGTCTGGAAACGAACCTTCTCTAGTTCACCCTCACTACTCTAATCGGCCCTTTTTTTCAGCCATAGTCGGCAGCTGCTTTCAGCAAAGAATTGTGCACTACAAACACAGCACCAAACAAACAAACAAAATACTACAGGTCGATGAAGAACAAACATTTTACAGTGAAAAACCCACATTGTTCTCAGAAGGTGGAGCCAAAAAAAGGAGTGAAAATTATATAGAAGTTTTGCACTCAAACACAACCTCAAAATGATTTCCCAAATGTCTTAATAATGTTAACTAATACAAGTCTTCAGATTAAAGGTGGTTTGTGTCCGTGTGTGTTTACAGCTTGCTGTGACTGAAAATACTTCAGCTCCAGTTCAAACAAAGAAGAATGATTCATTTCACCAAAATAAATGTAATGGGTCCTAACGGTTTTTCCTGCTGTGGCGAGCAGACAGCCGGTCTGGTGAGACACTAATGTTCATGCAGAAGATGATTCTGTAGTGCAGACACGTCTGACTCAACTGATGATCCAATCATTGTCTTTAAGTGGAGCCTCTCCAAGAGGAACTGGGTGTGTCACAGTGCAAGACAACTGACAGCAAAAATTTAAGATTGCTGAAATAAATCAGAAGGTCCCAGAGAGATTTGAAATGTCTCCACCGCACGAGCCAACACAGCAGGGCTTTCAGCTATGGTTTAGGTCAAGATTTAACTGAGCCCGAGCAGATTATGGCTCCATGGTCCAAACTTGTGGTGTGAAGCAGCACTTCTTGCCTTTGTTTTGTTTCCTAAGATTTATGTGGAGCCGTATGTTGTAAATTTTGATGATCTTATGAATAATTCTATTCATCACTCTGATACACAACTACAAATTATGACCTGCCTGCACCATGTGAGCATGCACATGGTTTGTGTTAATGCTTGTAATGTGATCATTTCACAAACAGACAAATCAGCTTTGGAAGCAGGTCTCTAAAACAGATGCGAATACTTCAGAGTTATTAACTTCTGAAACTTAAAGCTTACAAAGTCAGTAAAAGCGAGTTTCTGTCGATACATACCCAAGCGTGGGTCAAATCTCCAAGCAGGGAGGTGATCATTTTCCTTCAGGCCACTATCAGGCGGCAGGGGCACAGAAAAGGTGATTGGCCCAGTGACCTGCAGCTCCACTCCATCGCCAGCCAATAGGTGAACAGAGATGGCTGCAACAGGAGTCAACTCGAACTTCTTCTCCGTGCCTGTGAGAGTGCAAGCAGGAGAACGTGTAAGAGAAAAATGCAGGGGAAAGGAAAGGGAGCGGGAGTAAGGTGCACAGGAGGGGAAGCGGAGAAAGGCGCGACAGCGGGGGAGGTAACATAAAACAGCTTAGATAAAGGAGGGTTGTCAAGGGAAGACAGACAGGAAAGAAAACAGGGGAAAGACAGGAAAGAAGGAAACAGAGTGGAGAGTGAAAAAACTCTAAGACTGAGGATGGAAAGTGTCACAAAGCTGCCTTGAGGGAGAAGGTACACGCTGTGGGGGGAGAGAGCTTTGAAAGGGTACGCAAGTCAAATGAGAAAAAGACACACAAAACCATCCAACCAGAGCCCAACTGATACTGAATTACTTGTAAGGTTTATAGGACACTCATTTTAGAAAGCACAAATTATACCATCAATATATCAGCTAATCTTCTTTACAGACACACAGATTAATGAGATCATTGTTTACTATCTTTCCAGCAGTGTTGTGAAGCTGTAAACGACATCGTTGCAGTTCCTTTTCTGGATGTCGTGACAACACCATTCCTTAGTTGTCCACTTTTTTTGTTAAGTTGAAAAATAAGTCACGCTGGCACATAATCAACATGTATGTCATCGCTGATATAATAGGCCAACATAGTCCGTGCAACATCAAGATGTGGATAAGTGTCTGGAAGCATGTGGGCACAGGGCTTGTTAGAGCACAGAGTGCACACACAGGGGTCATTGTGTTTCAGGAGATCAGACAGAGGCCTCTGCAGGGTAGTGTCTTTCTGACGAACCGTTCCTCCTAATCTTCACTCCTCACCCCCTTCTCTGCAGGTTTCTCCTCCGCTCCATTTCTGAGAAGGTGTCCTTAAGTGATTTGCTTTGACCCTTTGCTCTAAATCTTACCTGTGCCGTTACCATTGATCATCTGCAGGTGGGGAAAGTGCTGGATGTGTGAGGGGGAGCTTGCCACGGTGAG
>VOQJ01045104.1:0-11810 GCA_015052665.1 Apistogramma diplotaenia | reverse complement strand
TTGTAGCTCACCACCACCAAGTGTGACTGTGGAGTGAATGGATGATGCACGAAATTGTAAGCGCTTTGAGTTCTCTGAAAATAAAGCGCTATATAAGACTAATGCATTATTATAATCTGAGGCGAAGTGAAAACCAGAGGAGGAGAGAGGCACAGGGGAAAGGAACTAGACAGATAGAGGCAGATAGGGGCTGGAACAGACTTCAAAGTGCCCCAATTTTGTGAGTTATCAGAGCTTGTTGCTGTGATAATATGAGCTATTTTCATTCCTGATGACAAATCTTAAACCTAAACTAGGTTAGAACCTGTAATACTAGTTGGAAAACATCAGGAACTAATCATGATTTTAAAGGAAAACCAGAGTCCAGTACTCCAAATGTTCCAACTCAGACAAATTTACAGTGACAGTTACTGTATGTTTACATTTGCACTCCTCGTGTAGTGAGAGAACCGAATGTTAGCCACCCCACATTAAAAAAGAAAAAAATCTAAGTGAACACAGACGACTGATATTTGAATGCTTGTAGATAAAATTGATGGGTGAAACAGATGTGGCTCCACATTAGTAGCTCGTTTGACAAGGTAGCTTTGAAGCCAGAGATGGACTGAGTTGCTAGCAGATTGCTGTGATTTATAATTGCTTTCAAACTTTGATGCTGTGGTTACAGTATGCTGTCTGGAACACATACGAGCGTGTAAAGTTTTTTTTTTAAAAAGAAGATGCTAATGTGGTTACACGTTGCCCTTAATAATTGTAATACAGCTGTGGTCAGAAGTTTACATACTCTCATCATGGGCATGAATCTTGCGCTAATTTGGGGGCTTTTAATGATTTCTTTTTCTTTGTTTGTACATCATACATCTTTAATGGCTTTAAAAAACAGAGTTAAAAAGTTTTTAAAAAATTACTATGATGCAACAAAGACAACCTGCAAATTGTTCTAGTTGAAAACTTAGAGCTGGAGCCAAGTATGTGTTAGTTTTCCTTAAACACTGTAAAATTGAGAAAGCTTTATTATGAGTTAATAGAAAAACTACAGAATTCATGTCTCTATTTATATAATATTTTTAATAATCTCAAAAAACCCTGCATTTTAGCAGAAATGCATATGCACAAAATAGTTATATTCTAGCAATGGGATCCCAAAACAACAGTCAAGACAACAAAGTTTATAGCTATGCAACTAATTTGTTTTTTAGCACGGATATAAATATTAAAGACACCAACTGGTGATGACAAAACACGTGCTGGTTCGTGTTTTGATATCCCTTTTAAGTCTTTTCGGGTATTTCAGTTATGAAGATAATCTGCATATTTATTATTATTTTAAAATAACTCAATTCATAGCTCAAATAACAAGATTTACTTTTAAAAATGGACTGTAGGGAGTGATGTGCTTGCAATATGACTCTTGAGTAAGGTTGGTAAGTTGCAGTCTCTGTGACTTAAATCACGACCCTTACATTTAAGGAACACAGACCCGCAGCTGTTTTCTTAAAAAATGTCACGTTAACTTAAAAATACACCTGACTCTGTTTAGGTTTACCGAGATATGCAGACAAAAACACCTAGTGAAGGGTGAGTTTGCCAAACGCAGGAGCGTTAAAACTGATAAATCACAGCAGCTGGACAACATGAGGGCACGTCTTCAATCATTAACAAAGTGTTTTTCCGGTATTTCTACCCCCAGGAGTCTCGTATGAAACTGCCAGAAATGCGGTTTGAACCCCTTAAATACAGGTCTATGGTTATAATTGAGTATTTGCAGCACTGCAGACACGGAGAAGTTTTTGCTGTGGTTAGCTAACTCGCTAACGCTAGCCAAGTTTAGATCACATCAGCATCCGAGCTGGCTAGCAGCACCCGTTTGGCCTCCAAAATAACCAGCGAGCCGCTTTCTCTGACAAAAAACCAGCGCGCAAAAACCTCACAGGGACTTCTTACCTTGTGTAGCCGTGTCCTCTGGTAATGTTTTGGTAGCAGCTTTGGAAAAAAGGTATCCGAAAAAGCAGAGTATAATCGCAGCGGTCCCGCTCCGGTCCACAGCCCGCATCGTTGCAGATGTGTTTAATAACGCAAACCGCTCGAGGAACAAAGTGGAAACACAACCTCACTGTGCTACAAACTCACTGTTTCCCCGCAACACCGCTTACTCCACAAACGAGGCGACACTCCATGTTTAGTAGCTTCAGCAGTCCTGATTTTCTGCCTGTGAAGCTGCCTTTCTCCTGCCCCGCTGTGCATCCCCCTTTCGGTCGCGTTTTTTTTTCTTTTTCTTTTTTTTCATCGGCGGGTCAGGGTGGAAGACGGCCCCATTCCTCTGAGCCACATGCCCCAGAACGGCACCAACAGGCGGCTTCTTCCACACGCAGCACCGCCACCGTGCGCAGACCTCCAGCGCCTCCACCTGCCAGCCAAAGTTTTTACAACTTTTACTTTCTAGGAACAGAAAGCTCTTTCAACTGGCAGCACTTAATTTTTTGGGGGGCAATTCAGGAAGAAAAAAATAGAAAAGAAACCTGAATTTACAGAAGCACATTTAAAAAAATACATTTTTCTATTTCAAGGCTTCTTGCACTCTAAAAATAAAGTTTGAATAATTGAACAACTGAAATTATCTTTACCTTATATTCTGGTACAATCTGGTATCAATTTTTTTTTCATTTCTACAATCTCTAGGATCTGAACTTTGTGTTTTACCTTATATAGAACATATTGTAAAAGTCTCGAGCCTCACCCCCTCATTTCTTTGTGCTTTGTTTCCAAGGACCCAGATTTTCTTCTAATTTTTAAAGTGGTCTTGAACAACAGCTCTCCAGACTTTCTGACAGCATTTCAAAGGTTTTCTTTGAACATTAGCTGCTTTTTCACCCATTTTCAGTTCAGTCTTTGTATCTTATCATTTTCAGAGAAAAGTTTTTAATTTGGTAAACCATTAACACTGATTAAAAAAAAGGCACCTAACTCAGGGGATTAATCAGTGTTATCGCTAAATATAACAGGCAACTTAGCAAAGACCCAATTGTATCTTTAAGCACTTTGTTACTGACAGCCAGTTGTAAAACATATAATTTGTCATTTTCTTGGTTGAATCTACAAAAAATGCCAAAGATAGCACTGTGTGACTGGATATTTGCACCAACAAGGAGATTCCCAAAGTGCTAATAGCTGAAAACCTGTCATATCTTGGCAAGGTGTGCAGTTCATATCTGGAAAGAATCTGATTGCTGACATCTTTATTTCTCAGCATGGCAATGATCCCAAACACAATGCCAATGCAAATAAAAGCATACCTGAATAGAAAAACGCACAGTAAAACACTAGTCATTGATTGGCCTCATCAAAGCCCAGACCTCAACATTATTCAATCCAATTCAGTTCAATTCAATTCAATGGCACAAACTCATAAGAACAGTTGCTTCAAGGTGCTTTATGGTGTAAGGTAAAGACCCTACAATAATTACAGGGAAAACCCAAGAGTTAAAAAAAATCCCCTGAGCAACAGTGAGAAGGAAAACTAATTTAACAGGAAGAAACCTCAGGCAGAACCAGACTCAGGGAGGGGAAGCCATCTGCTGTGACCAGTTGGGAGTGAGGAGAGAGAGACAGGACAGAAGACACACTGTGGAAGAGAGACAGAGATTAATAATAACTAATGATTAAATGCAAAGTGGGGTATAAACAGAGTTGAAAGAGGTGAATGAAAAGAAACACTTTTTTGTTTTTGCTAACAACTCTGGGTTTGTTAACCCTAAAATGCAGAAAACTCAGGTGTTCAGTTCCAGAAAGAGAGCTAAGTTCAACCTAGAGTCAGTTACCATGGTAACAGACTGTTACGCGCTTGCTGGCATGTTTTATCCAACAAACTCCAAGTTTCTCTCTGACTCCTGCTGCACCTGAACCACCTGTCTGACACTCTGATTAATTTCTTCATTCATAAAGTTGTTGTCAGGGCATCTCATTAAAAATGAATACAGTGAGGCTGCTATTCCATCAGTAGATTCAGTTTGTACTGACTGTCATAAACTGTAACTAAAACAGTTTTTATTAGGTAAGTAACAGACTGGAGGTCAGCTCCACCCCTGGGGTCTGCTGTCTCAGTCACTAACACACAGCTCCGTCAGTAAACTCAGGCTGAGCTGTTTCTCCACATTTTTACCTTCACTTTCTGTCTCCTGCATTTTGTCCATCAAGCTGCAGCTGAATAATTAGATTCAGCTTCATCTGATGCAAATTCAAGTTGTGGAAATGATGACAGCAGACATTATAAAAGAAATTATTCTGTCTGTGATGATGACACTGGGTGATCGTCGGTCAAAAACCGAAATCTCAACCAACCGGGCAAACTGAACAAAAGCCGAACACCAAGCCTGGGAGAAAGGGTAAGACAAAACTCTAAACTGGAAAACACAGATAGCTAAAGGGGAAAACAGAGACAACAACACAACAAATAACAGAGGAAAATCTAAAGGCAAATACACAAGGAAATCAGGGCAAGTGGACACAGCAGAGAGCAATAGGTGAATCAAATGAAACTAATAATACAGAGGAATCAAAACCAAATACAAAACACACGGAACAATAGGCTGTCAAAATAAAACAGGAAGTGACCAACCACAACACACAGAGACTACCAGAAAGGAAACACAGGAAAATCTGAAAAGACAAATAACTAAAACCAAAGACAATAATAAACTAAGAAAACAAACTGTAGGAAAACCCAAAAATCACAATCGGAAGAAAACAACAGAACAAAACTTATACAAAAAGGAACTTAACGCACTGGGCCATGGGCCCAGGACCACGAAACTGTGTCCAATAATCAGGTTCCAAATACAGTGGAAAGTATAGTTTTCCCATTTGTAGATAGACTGGTAACATGTTGAATCTGTGACTGAAATTAATTTATACACTTTAGATTAAATTCTTTTAGATTGTTGTACAAAGAGTTGAAATCTCTTTAACAAATGTAGGTGGTTGTAAAGGGCTGTTAAGTGTAGGAAATCTTTTCTTAAGTGAGGTCTGTTTGTAGTAGCATTAGCTTTAATACACTGCATATGTCACTTTACTGTCACTTATTATCAGGGTCGCCATATATATTTTTGTACATTCAATTTATTTATTTATATCATATATCATATTGATATCACTTATCCAGATGTCAAGGCCAGGACCTCTACACTTATACGTATATTTTACAGATGCATTTTACAATTTAGGATAATATTGTAATTTTTTTCCTATTTATTTATTTTGCAAATATTTATTGATGTTTAGTTAGATGTTTACTGTTTCTTGTTGCACCATGGGTCTGAGAGAAACGGTATTTAGATCCTGTGTATGTCCTGTACATATTGCAGCTTCGACAATAAAGCTGACTTTAACTTTGACTTTAATTGCTGGTAGTAAAGAAAATTTCCAGTGTCTAATCTGAAAATTTTAAACAAGTCTGTGGCTGACATGAATTTCTGCACTCAGGTTCCAAAGTGCACAGTTGCTCTGTTAATCTGAAAATCTGGGTTGTGCCAATTTGCGAATTTGTAATCTGAAGGGTTTTCCACAGGCTGTCAAGCCAGAGGAGTTCAACTGGTTTTTAAAGCAGTTATGGCATTTAAGTAAAGGGAATGTCTGAAAGTTTAATGTTAATGCAATCATCTGTTCTAATTCTATCCAAGAACTGTGGGCTTCACTGGGGTGAATCCATCTGATAATATATTGTATCTGGTTAGCCAAATAGTAGTACAAAAACATTAGGTGCCTCCAAACCTCCATTACAGTGATCCCTCACTACTTCGCAGTGTGATTATCGCGGACTCGCTGTTTTGCGGGTTTTCAATCATTAGTAATGGTTACCATCGCATCTTGTTTTCTTTTGTTCACACTCAGCTATCCCTCTCCGCTTTTCCATTTCATGTTATTAGGGTTATTATGGGAATGGGAAAGTGTGTTGTGTGGTGTATAGGTTTGTGGGGAAATTTTATAAAAACTTAAAATAGTGTATAACTACTAAAATAATGTATTAATATTAAAATAAATATAGCGTCCCTACTTCATAGATTTTCACTTATTGCTTGTGGTCCTGGAACATAACACCCACGATAAGTGAGGGATCACTGTACTTTTGCTTTTCTCAAGAGTGGAAAGACTCATTTTTATTTATTTATTTTTTACTTTTCTGTAGAACTTTATGATGTTAGAGTCTAGCAGATGAAACCATTTGGATGTAGGTTTAAATGGAATCATTGTAAAAAAATATTTGGGGTAAAGCTATCATTTTTATGGAAGCTTGTCATCTTACTAAGGAAATGGGAAGATTGTTCCAGCATTTCAATCTTGTCCAAAAGTGGAATAAAGTTTAAGAGAACTAAATCAGATAATTTAGTGGAGTCATTTATACCTAGAAACTTAACTGTTGCCTATTGGGAAAGAAATACGTTCATCTTGGTCTGCAAATTTCCATGAGTTCTCTGTAATAGGAAGAATTTTTGATTTTGACCAATTTATAGACCAATTTATATTGGTGAGAACGTTGTTGAGATTAAATATTTCCTGAACTGAGTTTGTAGGCTCTTGTAGGTATAGTAATGCATCATCAGCATATAAATTAATTTTATGTTCTAATCGAGCAGATCAAATACCTTTAATTTTGATGTATTTTGATGATCCACAGTTTTGATGTATTGCAGTGGCTAGGGGTTCAATGAAAACTGCAAGAAGTAAGGGTTTATCTCTGTCACAGTTCTAAAGAACAGCAGTGATCATATGGACCAAAAATGCTTTAAAAATTCAACCTTGCCATTAGGCATTTGGTTTTCGGCACACTGTAGTTCACTGAAAGATAAATGTAGGTCAAAAAATCTGAATCTTCTTTAGATAGATGAGGTAAATGATAAATAAAACTGCAGGCACAGAACTTCACCGGATCCACAGAATTACTATTGGAACGTTGAAAAATGATATAGTGTTTGTTTGTAATATATTGATTAAATTTAACCACAGAGAAATTACTGTCCTTGGTGCCCCTTTACAAGGAAAAATACTCCAGCTGTGACTCCCAGTAAGCCCAGACTCAGCCCCACTCCAAAGACAACTTCAGGTCCAAGACTTTCATCACTTTTTAAGGATTCAGCTTCTGTAGAGACAGTTAAAGACAACATGACTGATGAAAGATGCAATGGAATTTTCATTTTTAGTGATTTCATGAGGCCAAATATTTACCCCAGATTGTTGTTTTGGGTGTCTCCAGCGCTGAGTGCTCCACAGTGCAGCTGTAAATGTCCCCCTCACTCGGGGTGAACGTCAGAGTTGAGAACTGGTGGAAGGTTTGATCTTTATTAGGGAAATATCGGCTGAGTGACACCCCCTCTGACACTGGACGGCCATTTTTGGTCCAAGTGACATTGATGGAAGGTGGGTAGAAATGCTTCACGAAGCAGATCAGGCTGTTTTCATCTCCCAGGTCAGGTTTTTCAGAGGGGAAGAGGCTCACCTCTGGAGGGTCTAGAGGAGGTCAAAAGGCAAGTAAAAACTTTTATCAGTATCTTATCAGTCATGTGAGTAAAGAGATTAATGTTGAGGTTGACTTACCTTGTTCTTCCGGTGGATAGTTTAATTCATTTGCAATAAATTTCATAGTAATTGAACAGTGGTTCTTGTTGTCTAAAGCATCTTTTAAAATATCCACACCCACCAAAATCTGACTGGGATCAGTAATAATAATTTTGGGAACAGTGTAGACGATCTCCTTTCTTTGGAAATCGGCATAAAAAACCTCCTCATCATCAAGGTCAAACTGAATCTGCGTTGTGCCTTCGATGAAACAGCCCACGATATAAGTAACTTCATGGGGAACTGAAAAACAATACAGTGACGATGATGGTAAAATATAGATATCCAGTCATATTTTCAGACATTTGTATTCTAGATGAACAGAAACAGAAGATACATCTTTTCATTTATGTCTCAACTAGCATGTCAAATGTATGCTCTAAACCAAAAGATTAGTTTATGGGATCTTTAGAATGTGTTATGGCAAGCTGAGACCCCAAAAGCAGGACTCATGAGGTTAACTGAACTTTAATGTGGTTAATTAAAGGAAATGACAACTCATACAAAAAACTAGGCTAGTCGAATGCCAGAACTAAGACTAAAGAACTTAAGGAACGGAGAGACACACAGCAGGAACACTGACAACGATGAAACAGGGCACATCAGGTGAAACAAATAAACTAATAACACAGGGGAAGCAAAACGAAACAGAAATTTCAGGGAACACAAGCTTGTCAAAATAAAACAGGAAGTAACTTAATAAGGTACACGCAGACTTGACACCATGGCAGGGACCAAGACACAAGGAAACCGACAAAGAGAAACACAGGCACGGAACAGAGACACAGACTAGTCACAACACTGGGAATAAAACTCAATACAAAAACACGGGAGGCCAGGGACATGACAGAAGGACAAAACAGACACAAGAACACAGACGGAGGGAAGACGGGAACACAGGGGACCAAGAAACCACAGAAACAATAACTATAACCAAGACAGAATACGTCCGAGGACCATGACAGAATAAGGCTTACTTACATTGTGAGAAGACACAGAAGTTGTTCAGTATCAGGATTATTAAAGCAGAGCGCTTCATATCTGATCTGTAATGCAACATCACTAACAGGAGATTCAGTTGGGGTGGGGCAACATATTTTGAGCTTTACCGTTGCTGCCAGCGGGGAATTCACAGTCACATGATCAGAAGAGGTTCACCTGATCTGATCTGTTATACTCCTCCACTATTCACTGCTCTTTGTTGTATTAGCCAACTGAATTCAACAAGACATAAGCAGATTCTACATGAACAATATGGCTGATTTCCAATTCACAGACACTATTAAAGGACTATAAAAGGTAGAATTCAGTCCTGCTACCCTAGATATTACCAGTCCAGCTCACCTGGGGTGTGACTAGTGGGATAAATGAAATTACAATTAATAATTTAGAAATGATCTATTGTCAAATATTGTCATTTTAAGAGCGAGATTTTGTTTCATCCAGTAACTTCAGGGTTAACTTGGGGTTTTCTGTACAGGGAAGGTTGGGCACCTCTTAGGTTTCTGTGACTCAGCTTCCTCATTTTTACACCTCAGAATCGACCATTCGGTCAGTTCGCTCTTATTTACCTGACAACATGTCTCAGGCTCACAGATTCTTTACTTTTCTCGTGTTGTTTCTGGTGTTTTCAACAGAAGGTACGTAATATTACACAGATTTGTGTTGTTACTTATCAAAGAGATAAAACAGCTACTTAGCAACTACTTGTTTCCCATACTAACAACTACCTGTTGGCAAACATTTTTCAGGTGCTCTCTATGGAAATTTTTTGTCTCATTGCCAGTTTAGTTCCTATGACGGTCATGATGCTTTGTACCTGGAGCAGCTGTACTTCAATAAGTTACTACTGATGCAATACAACAGCAGTGTGGGGAAAGTTGTTGGTTACACAAAGAAGGCACAAGAATATGCAGATAAGTTCAATGGTGATGAGAGCTTTATAAAACATGAGGAGTGGAAAACAAACCTTTGCAAAAGAAATGCCCCACAGGTATACAATGTTCTGAATCAAGGTAAGTATTACAGAAAAAAACAGCATTTATCTTACAGCACAATCTTACCATTTAAAAAAGGATGTACTGTACATTAATGTCAACAAAGAAAGTTAACTTTTGGTTTAATGACTTGTGTGCATGGGGTATTTTCCTCCAGTCGAGCCCACTGTTTGGGTGAGGTCTGTGAAGGCAGCAGACAGCAAACATCCAGCCATGCTCGTCTGCAGTGCGTACAACTTTTACCCCAAACAAATCAGAGTGACGTGGCTGAGGGACGGAAAGGAGGCAACATCTGATGTGACGTCCACTGAGGAGCTGCCAGATGGAAACTGGTTCTATCAGATCCACTCAAACCTGGAGTTTACCCCCAAACCCGGAGAGAAAATCTCCTGTATGGTGGAGCATGTCTCCCTCAAAGAGCCCAAGATTTATGACTGGGGTAAGAAACTATCCTTAATGCTACCTGTACCTGCTCTTTAGAGAATTCCACTGTATTCCACAACTTTGCACTAATTACTTCATTTTAAAGGTTTACAAACCACACCCACACATGTCGGGTTAACTGTTGAATCCAAACTGGCCATGCATGTGAGGTAGATAAAGTGTTGAAGTGTACAGAATAAAGCACTGCATGAATGTGTGGTTGAAATGTGACTTGAGTGATTAATAATATTTGATTATTTTTGCATTGCACTAAATAACTCTGTAATGTAGATGTAATTTGTTGCTTATAATAAACGTGCTTTCAGACCCACTGCCTGACACAGGAACGAATAAGATCATCATTGGTGTGGTGGCGCTGCTGCTGGGGTTGGTGTGTTCAGCCGTTGGAATCGGTTATTACATGAAAATGCAGAACTTCATTGCAGGGCGGGAGGTGGTGCCAACCAGTGATGTAGGTGTTTATGTTTAACAGTTATCTGCCCATCACTGTGTGGAAACATCTATCTGATTCAATAAATCTGTCCTTTCTGCAGTGATGCACTTTGAGTGGGAGCAGCTCTATGGAGTTCACTGAGAATCTCATCCTGGATACAGAAAATGTTGTGGTCCACTTGCTTGTCTTTTGGAGCTTTTCATTAACCCACAGACTCACTTCACACACCTTTGCACTTCTCTTCACACTCTAACCTTGATCCAAGCTGTGCACCACATCCACCAGCAAAAACTGCTGTGCTGTTTTGTGTGTCTTTATGTTGAAATAGGTCTCTCTGACATAACATGTTTACTTTGAGGACTTTACAGAACGTGATCTATTGTGTTCAGCTTGTTCTATCGCCCCCAAGTGGCCAAAAATCCATTGACGCAGGTCAGCTTTCAGCACACGTTAAAAATTGTAAAGTAAAATCTGGGCTTTGTAGAGGAAATGTTTCATTATTCAAATTTATGTTGTGATCTGTAAACTAAGCACATCTTTTCATCCTAGCACTCTTTGTAAAGATGATAAAGGATTTTGCTGTATTAATGTCATTTAAATACAGATAATAAACATGACAACACAAACCCTGGTGATTGTATTGCTGTCAACTCCTGTTCTTGGCATGTGGCACATGTAGTTTGTAGTGTAGTTTGCTTAAAGATCACATCCAGGTATGCTACAGACTACAGGTTCACATGCCATTTCATTATGTACACCTGCTCTTTTGCTTATTCACACAAATATCTAATCAGCCAATCACATGGCAGCAATTTAGTGTATTTAGACATGTAGACATGATCAAGACAGCCTACTTAATGTCAAAGTGAGCAAATGGGAAAGAAAGGTGAGTTAAGTGACTTTGAATGTGGGACGGTTGCTAGTGTCAGGTGGCTGGTCTGAATATTTCATAACCATCTCTAGTTCTCTGGGAGATGCCTTGTTGATGTCAGAGGTCAGAGGAGACTAGTTGGACTGTTTAAAGCTGAGAGGGAGGGAACAGTAACTCAAAGAATGACTTGTTACAACCAAGGTATGTAGAAGAGAATCTCTGAACATACAAGACATTGAATCCACAGTTAAAGACCACACTGGATGCCACTCCTGTCACCTAAGAACAGGAAACCGAGGCCACAGTTCACATTTGATCACCAAAATCAGACAACTGAAGATTGCCTGGTCTGATGACTCTCAAGTTTGGCTGTGACATTTGGATGGCAGGATCAGAATTTGGCATAAGGAACATGAAAGCATGGATTTATCCTGCCTTGTATCAGTGGTTCTGGATG
>VOQJ01045100.1:0-13393 GCA_015052665.1 Apistogramma diplotaenia | reverse complement strand
TTTTGACTAATGGACCAAGTGGGCGAATGGATGTCTTTACTTCGATGATATTATTCAGTAAACGCCAAACGTGCAGCAGGCACAAAAGATAGATGAGTGAAGAGAGAAATGAAATGTATGCTAAGTGGCTTTCAGTGTCTCCAGAAACATCTGTGACCCCAGTAACGTCACAGTCCCTCTGTTCAACTCAGAAATGCATTACGGTCCCCAAGGGGATCAGAGTGAAAACATCTTCCTTCTTTGTTTTAGCCAAACTGTTTCATCTCCAGGGCTGGAGGACTTTGGTTATGCATGGTTTTTGTTGTATGGCACAACACGGCCCTGAAAAATGCACCGTAAAAATCTCTGTGAGAAATACTTTCAGTGTTAATTGCATATACCACACATATAGTGACTCAAGAGAACACAATGAAGACTGAGGATCACAGCATCTGTTGGTTGCAGCATATTCCCCTTTTCTCGCACGGGTTCTGTGGTTAACCGATAAATGCATCAAGATGAGATCGTCTTTAAGGAGTGCCCTTTCATCATAGTTCAAACCATATAGCTTTCAGCTGAAGTGCTAATGGATTATGTATGTTAATCATACACACATTGCTTAGCACTGTGGAACACCTACAAAAACAAACACAACGTCCCTGTTCTCTTCTAGAGAAAACACAGAATCAAATCCAGAAAAGCCTGTTTTTCTTGCTTCCTTGTGTCCTTCTGTATGTAGTCACATTGTGGAAGTATGCTCCCTTAATAGGGAACATTAATGTCCGCATGCTTGTATGAGATAGGAGGGAGATAAGAAACAGCAAATTGAATCAGCAGTTAACTACAGAAGCATCTATTTTTAACTGCTGGCTACTGTTCTGTATTCATTTATAAGACCTTCTGTATTTATAACTGCATTTAAAAATAGTTATGGTTTTTATGTTGCATTTTACTTTCAGCTCAGCCTTTCTGGTTATGTGCCGCTTCAGTTTAACGACTTTGGATCAGCCTCATGTTCTCAGCATTAGCAACAGCACCTGGCACCTGATAGTATTCGAAAGTTAGAGCCTATCCTGTAGGCTCTAACTTTCTGCTGAAGAGACAGATGTATCCTTCAGGAGCTGCTAGAGCCACAAAGTACTGAGCTGACATTTACAGGTTAACCAACTCGAATGAATGCCAGCTATGCCTGCTTCAACATATTTACAATTTGCCTTTCAATCTTTAAATGGAAAATATGCAGGTTTAGTACAGTCCCCTTTGTTAACAAGTGATAATCTGTAGACTGTAGTTTAAAAGTCCATAACATGGAGGTTTTGGGTCCTGACTAGTTAAAAAAAAGACATAACACTACAAAAAAAGACAAGTTACTCAAGTTTTTGCATGTCAATCAAATGCAACATAGCAATATTCTTACTTGTTAAAAGCAAGAGTGAACCAGATTTAACATTCAACGTAAAAGCTGAGTCAAGTGTCATTTCAAGGTTCTTACACCAAGCAGCAAGGGAACCTAGAGTTTCCAATACCTTAGGACCATATCTCTTCAGGGCACAAACAAGAACTTCTGTTTTCTAATTCATTCACCATCCAATTTTTATATAATCTAAGCACCAATGAAAGATCTGCACAGAAAGAACAAGGGCCCCAAAACAGGACCTTGTGGCACACCTTAGGCAAAGAGAATATGTATTTAGAAGAAGCCACAGGAAAAAAGATTGTTTAGAGAAATACAGTATGAAGAGAAACACTCTAAAGCAGATCCTGATATACCCATCCAGAATCTTAGTCTCTCAAGCACATGTTGTCAGCATCAGAGACCAAGATAAGGTCCAGTATCAAAGCTGGAGACTCTAAGAAGAGCTGTTTCTGCAGGTAAGCTGCACGTAATGGGAAACATTTCATTTAGAGTTTTCTGGTTGAAAGATTTCTGCTCTTTCATATTTGCTTTAGTTTTCAGTCTTAGTTTTTTTTTAAACCAGTTGTCAGAAGCTTGTGCATCAGTGATCTACAGTATAAAATATGTGGACAGTATAAAGTAGGCAGCTTCTGAATTGGAAGTGTCTTAAATCTGGATTCCATCTGAAGGCCACTAGATGGTGATAAACATGGTTGCAGAAAGACCTTTAGTCCTATAGAAGTCTATAGAAAAAAACGTTCTTTCTTCACTCCTGAATGTATGGACTCAGTCGCACATTTTGGGTCATGTTGAATAAAAACCTCAGTCTATTTTGTAAATTTTGATCTATCAAAATGAAGGTTAACAATTTCAACATGGAGGATTATCGTTGGTACAAAACCATATGCTCATTGGCTAATGACTTGCCAATCACCAGTTTTACAGTTATTAGCCAATGTGTGTGTGGTTTCAGTCAAACCCACTGCTCTTTATCACATCCCTTTTTTGTGACCAAGATGGTAACTAATCTCAAGGCTTCAGAACAGGAATTCAGAAACTAGTGGGTGACGTTATCGTAGATACATCCAACTTTTATATTGTCTATGGCAGCAACTTGTCGTAAAGCAATGAAGCTGAGGGATAGTCTTCAATGGACAATAATACAGCTGGACTTTATGTTGCAACCAGAGAAGTCGCAAATTTAAGACATTTCCACATACATCTTTTCCAAAAATGTTAACCACATCTTACACAGCATGTCTAGCAGAAAACACTGAAGACAAACTTCTTTCATGTGCTGTTTTCCACTACGCATCATTAAAACACCTCATTAAGTATCTGCCAATGCGGCGACACATGGTATTATGATTAAAACATCAAAAAATAATTGAATATTCCTGAAAAACCTAATTCAAAGCTGCGGAAATGAAAAATTATAATTCTAGTTAACACTGGTATGCTAGTTTGCTGCTTGTTTGTTTATGTCCTTCAATCCAAGCCATCCCCACCCGCCACCCGTCATCTCTCAATCAAATCTGTTCATGATAACAGCCCATAATCATCACTTCTTATGGGTTGATGCTCCCAAGGCTCACTGTAATCCGTTTCACCCCACCATATTACTGTAAATGCTGCCAGGAATCCCGTTGCCTCCAGTGGAATAATTATCTGAAACATGTGCCCTAGTTGCATTGAGGCTGTTTAAGTTACAGTATATGCTTGGAGCAGATAAATATTGAGGGAAGAGGAAAGTTAATCAAATGATTGAACAAAATCTCTTTCTGAATTATGTGTGGAGTAAGTAATACAGTTGAGGTGAAAAAGCATGTGTCTGTCAGGAAGAGTGCAACCATTTAAAGTGCCTGAAGACAGAATTAAAGTGTGGTAAGGATAACTGATGAAAAAGAATCTTTATGAATAGTAATTTGAGATCGTTTTGAGGCAAGAGGCTTTTAACCAGATTTGCGTACTAAAGGATTATGTGTTTTCTGGGAGAAATGGGTAGACCTCATGAAAAGTGTGGTTTGGTGGTGGGGAAAAAAAGCTTTTCTGGTAATGTGTCACCATCATATGCGCCCAATAACCATTCACATGTGTTTTTGCTCCCTAGATTTAAAAAGTGTTGCTATTGATGTCTTGTTTCTGCAGCTTCCTTACATTTTGGATGGAGACCTCAGACCATCATTAAAACAATAGGAAGGCGGGGGCAGGACTCTCATCTTGATTACTTGCAGATTTAGCGAACGTAAGCACTTAGTGGTCAACTTTTAAGATATTGTGGCTTTGAAATGGTTTTCAGGCCTAAAATGAAGGCTTGGAGAACCCAGGATGTTGAATGGGGTGAATTAGATTTCCTCTACAGTGGTTGTCTTAACTCCACGTATAAGGGAACAAATGGCGGTAGACGAGCTGAATGAAAAATAAAGGCCAACCTCGAATCAGCATGAGTGCATAGCTTTTACATGAGTGGCAAACAAAACCACTTGCAGAGATATTTCTTTTTAACAAAGGTGTACTGAGGCATTTTTTTGTCGATCAGACAACAATAGTCAACATCAGTAAGGGTTTTGTTGATGTAAAGTTGTCAATGTAGAGTTGTAAGGTCTGCCATCAGGAACCCACTGGTTGCTATAGAAAAATGCACATTCCCCAACTAGTTGTGGAGTGATTGTGGGAGGTTGCTTGCTGTTGCTAGCCGCTTGCAATAGCTTTGACTGCTAGCAGACTGCCATGGTCACATGTACTGTAGTTTGTGTCAAAGATGTAAATTGCAAACATTCACCAGGTACTTGCTAGTGAAACTGTAAAGAGTGCAACACAAACCAGAAATAGAAAACTGTCGTTTTCAAAGTAAAAGTTTGAAGTGTGTTGGCTTCAGTGGCAAGGCACAACTTTTACTTTGGAGGACAACGTTCTCCATTTCTGGTTTTCGTTACAGTTTTTTCAACTTTTACTACTGCTCAGTAGTTAGTTGGCAAGTGTTTCCAGACACCTGACCTATGGGCAACTACAAGAATTTGCTTGTGACCAAAGCAATCACAAGGAGGTTTTTGGTGCACCACCTTCCTTTAAAAACCAGGAATCAATTGCCAACTGGTTGGGAAATACATATTTTTCTCTAGTGACCAGAGGTTGCCAGGGGTTTGCTAACTCTAAGCCTGTGTGACTAAGGCCTAAGACCCCGATCGTTTACTGCAGTGCTGTGTCCCTTGTTTGTGAATAGGCCTTAGTGGTTAGTCTAATTGTATTAAAAATGTGTATTAGCATAGGATTAGCATTAGCATAGACTTTTAATGCTTTTGTGACATGCTGTTGGATACTTATGTCAAACAGAGCTAAACTTTTCAAAGGCAAGGCTTTTTAACTGGGGGATGTAAGTAAGCACCAGTTCAGTTTCATGCTGCAAAAAGACCCAGAGACATGCATGCATCTGTACATGTGGCACAGTAACAGTACCTTTAGAAAACATGAACGCCTAGTTTAACAGTAATCTAAATGTCTTTAGTTTTTCAAGTGTTGTTGGGTTTTTGCAAACCAAAATTGGCATTTCTTGCATTTCAGATCAGAAAAATTAAGCAGAAAAATAACTTGCAGGTAAATCAATAATAAAAATACCTGTAAGTTGTGAATACCAAATATTTGTACCATGCTTGCCTGTGCACCTCACTACTCAGACACAGAGAAGAGATGGATTTGTTATTTTTAGGTTGTCCCATCAGATCCTAGTGATGCATGAAGCTAGCTCCTTCTAACCCTTGGCTGGCCTTTGTGCTCCGCAGGCCGCAGTCGTCCCGCCTGTCTGCCAAGACAGGACCGCCAAACCTCAGTCCCACGACCCTCCCTGTGTACACACCATATGCGTATCCCAAAACAGTGGTAGCCACTGACAACTGGGCTTACAAGACTGCCAGCCCTCTGTACAATAAACATACCAAATGTGCAGATTTCCTATGGTAGGCTGAATCTCTCAGGTTTACAGATAGGGGTGAAAACATAATCTTAAATTTAGATTCTGTCCAAATGGCTGCATCTTTAACTGAGACCCTTCATAACTTATGTTCAGCAGCATGGGATTGAATTTCTACCACAGCGCACTAAACTTTTCTTTGTAAGGAAAGCACTTTTTTAATGGCATTGGATTACTTAGAAGCTGGTTTCCTCTTTCCCTCTTTACACTACAAGGTGGACTTCAAAACAAGTTACAGCAGTTAGGGCGTAATCCAAAACCAGACCGAAGCTGGGGATAATAGTTACTTTTCCTGCCGTTTGTAATCAATAGCCATTGTGTATCATTTTTCAGTGACTTTCAGTTTTTTTTGTAGCCCAGAACAGCTGTCAGAACAATAACTCAAACATGTGTTGGTTTTTTTTTTTTTGCTACACTTGACAAAGCTGTCATGTTTCGCTACACTCTGAAAAGTGAGTCTGAACCGAATTGCAACATTGATCAGAATCTGAAAAGGATAGGTTTGTGTTTTCATGTGTGCGGACCACTGACAACCTTTCCCTTGTGACGGGGAAGCCGTCGGTAGATTGTCGTGTAAGTGATCGGGCTGACGGATTATGCTTGTGGTTGGTATGAGCTGGAGGCTTTGTGTGGAGGCAGTTTTTTTATTCGTGGTGGAAGGTTGCAGTAGGTGGTTGCAGAGAGGATTTGGGGCAGTATAGAAAACATGTGGTGTGAGTTTCACTGCTGTTTTTGCTTATGTTGGATCCCTTACAACCACACCCCCCCCCCACCCCCATCCCAAAAAAATAAATAAAAAATAACCAAACAAACTATGCAATGCATTAATTTAGAGGTGTTTCTTGGCAGAGGTTGATAACTGTTTCTGAGTAAACACAACTAAACAAAATATGAATCATTCTAATCCTGCTGACCATATTGCAAGCTTTACAACTAGACAGCTACAGCATATTGGATCCTTGGAATGCTTTTTACTTTAAGCTGAGTTGAGTGAAATTTCTCCTGAATATGGTGACAAATTATTGTTTTTATATTGCCAAACTACTTCTCTGTTTGGCAGATACCTAGAAATATGATGAAGTAAAATGATTATGCCATGCAAGTGGTAATGAAACTCCCATTCATCTCAGCATGGGATACTCAATGTACTGTGCCTTAATTATTATTCTAAGTGCCAGGAGCTTCACAAAACCACTAGAGATTCATTAGCTTTGCAGCCTTGGCACTAAACCCTAGCTTCACACATGGCCAGCTAGTAAAAATATAGTAATATGAATAAGGCTTTCTGGGTCAGAACAGGGCTGGCTGCAGAGTACCCAGTATGTGGGGGGGAAAAGTCAAGTTTGTGATTCTCACCTCATAAAAACCCAAGACAGGGGGAATGAGAGAGCTAGTGTGAGGGCTTGAGGGAATTAAGGTTCACATGACAGCCCAGCTACCTTTACCCAAAAGGTGCAGATATAGTATTTGGTCCAGAGATGTAGCAGGAGTGAAGCGATTACACTGACATTTGGTATTTGTTGCCTTTTATGTAATCATCAGAAGGAAAGCCTGTAGGAAGTCACCGTGAAGCATAGCGAAGGTCTGTTCAATCTTACTGGATTCATAAGTGTTTAGAAGGAATATAACATGTTCATGTCTCACCCAGTGGCCTTGGTTTATTCTGCAGAGTGAGATAGCCTTTCTCCTTTTCCTGTTTCCTCCTGATAAGCACCGAAAAGTGCAGAACCACACTAGATAATACAGATAGAGGAAATGTGGAAGTCTCAGTATAACTGTATTGTTTAGCACGTCTCTCATTGTAGTACAACAGAGGGCTATTTGGAGGAGTGATGACACAAGCTGTATAATGAAGGGAAAGGATATTATTATTGTAGCTGGTTGGAAATGGAAACCATTTTCCATTGTGCTTACACTGTTCCTTCATTCAGAAAAGTGGAATGAGCATGGCTTGATCCTGAGCTGTTTTGAGTTTCTAACTAATTTCCCATTTTGCTGTATAGCCGCATTTTTTGGTTTTGTGGTACAGCGTTACAGCTGAAAAACACCAAGTCACTCAGGTTTGGCTCGGTTGGAAAGTCATTATTCTGTGTTCAGAAGCATAAAGCATATCATCCCTCAAGTTAACTATCCTCTCTAATTATCGAGCCAGGGATAGGAAACATTTAAGGTAATTTTCCTATTTTGCACTGCCCTGTTTGCACTGCACTGCTCAATAGTGTGCTCACCCATTTTACAGAGAAAAACTGATCTGCTTTTTTCAGCGGAGTTAACCTTGTGATGGAATCATTGGCTGGCTTTGCAGGTATTTGGAGCTTTGGAAGATAAGATGAATTGCTCTTTAAGTAAACATGGCAGTTCTGGCTGCAGCAAATCTGCATGATAATGACTGCTTTGGAGATAAAGCAGCCACTCTATCTTTCTTCAGAGGTGCAATTTTAATATTCATGGTTCAGTGGCTGTAGGAAAGGCTGTACAGTTATTGTGCTTTCATGACAAGCTATGACAGGTCTGTAATTTCTTTTTAATATATTTTGGAGAGAATCTTCCATACCTTATAGTTTATCTCCTTTACAGTTTACCATTTCACTTATTTTCTTTTTTTTAATCTTATGGGCTGTATTGAAGGCCACTGAATTATGCATGCTTTTTCTTTGGCTAAGAACATGACCAGTTTTTATGAGCTCTGTGGTGTGTGTTCACTTTCACTTTGATAAGAAGCAGACACCAGAGAACTTGGCCTATGTTGCTACTATACTGTAATTGGTTTCCCCTTGATTAAAAGAAATTCAGTATTAAAAGCTATCAATCATGCCCTTTTCATCCGAGTGTGAGCAAAGGAAACATTCAAAGGCGCTGGCCTGTTGTAGATTTGTATCTCTGTGTATACACAGAAAGCGGTCCGATTAGCGGTCACTATGGAGCGTGATGGGCCAGCTCGTCTGTCACACTGTGCCACAGAAAACGCCTCCCACCCCTAAGGCTCCCCTGTAACCGTGATACCACATCAAATTAAACCATTACCGAGCTGACTGACAATACCAATTTAATCTGTATTCTGTGGCCTTGCTGTTTTTTTCCTATGACCATCAGCAGAGGGAACATGCTGAAGTCCTTGCTGGACACAGGAACCACATGTGTCTAGGTAATGAAATGGTTCATCTTGCTATATTTTCTTTCATTAGATGGTTTCTTTTTGATAGCTATGAAGCTCAACCTGTAGATTACCTGAATCTGCTAACCGAAGTGGCGGCCAGCCTGCTCAGTCCAAAGTTAGCAAAATGTGTGATTTCTCCACTGGTTGGTTCTGGTCAGTAATTTGTTTGGCACCTAACCTTCAGTAAAACAGGAAATGGCATCAGCTGGGATGACAGATGGCAGTTTTTTAAAAATCTTTTACATGTTAAAAAAAGTGTCATTTATGCCTTTATGTTTCCTATCATGTAGAATGACATCACAAGCCCTGAAATGTCTGAGAGCGAGAGCTGTGAAATATGTTTTTTGTTTTATTGTGTGACAATACTGTGCAGTCTACTGGGGAGTAAAAAAGCTATGTTACTTAAGTTATTAGTAGTTTTAAGCAGTTATGTTATACTTTCACTAACAGTTTCCAATTGTATTACAATTTGTGCTTGTATTTGAGTAATGCTATGTCACTCTGTACAATGCGTCATTATGGTAGGACTTCTTTGAGAAATGGGGTCTAATAGACACATTGATGGCTTGGAGGAAGTAACTATTGAAGTTAACTGTGAAAGATCAGTTTGAGAAAAAGCATTTAAATAAATATCAGCAGTACTGAAAGTAGCTGTACACAAAGATACATCTGTGGGGTGGTTATGAATCATTTTAGGTTTTATAGCCAGTAAAACCTCAAGCGTTTGCTTCTTATCTGTGGCAACGTTAGAGAAGAGTTCAGTTTCTTTGCATCACTGCCTCCTCCTGTAATATGTATGTATTGAATAACAAAGGGAACAACTTGGCCACAGTCACTTGTAACCCAGTCCTCCATACACATGTCATGATGTTGTACCATGACATCATGTCTGCTTTTCCCTCCAGTCTATCTCAGAGGGGAATATGGTATTTTTATAGTGTTACACAATGCGTTTTATGGTCTTTATAACGGAGTTTCCTGCAGCATTCAAACACAGCTATATATCTTAGAACACCTGCTGGTAGTTTGACAAACTTGGATTATATAAAACCTCCTGCAGGGAAGTGAATTTGGCATGTTTTCGTTGAATGCACCAGATTTTTGTCAGTTTAATAATTCATAGGTTAGTATTATTTATGCTTGTGAGTCATCTACTCAAAGGTGGTGTATGAGAGGTCAATGAAAACAAACTTTAAATTATCTTTGAATGACTTTCAACAGCTTTTGCTTTGTTCAAAGTTAAGGGCCAAATGGATGCTGATTGCACTCGCAGGATGGCTCCATTGGTTCCAATGTTAAAGTTGAGTTCAGGAAAACAGTTTTGTTGTACCAGCCATGTTTAACAGATCACAGATCAGAATTTGAAAAGATCTTAGATAATTAGCACCGATCCTTGAAAAGAAGACAGATTTAGTTTGGGTTGGCCTCTGTGGTACCCCTCTTTAGCTGCTGTTTCTCTCTGGCTAATGCTGGAATGTGACAACTGGTCACGGCAGAAGAAAGAAGGGCCTATTCTGAATTGGATACAGTGCTGTATGGTCTGTTAGTGCAGCTTGCTTGGCCATTACAAATGCTGCATGTGAATCTGACCACCGAAAGCTGTCAAAACAGAGAGAAGCCTGAGTGGTCCAGAATGTGACACCGAAGGCTGTTTTCTGAGAGGCTTGTAGCCATTCTTTACATACAATGCAAATCCTCCACATTCTCAAAATAGCTGCATTTTTAAAAAGAATTTGCTCTCAGATTACAAAACAATTTTGGTGGAGCAATAAAGTGATTTTACTTCTTTTTTTTCTAATCAGAGACAGAAAGCTTTTGAGCAGAAACAGAATGCTGCTTTGTTTCTCCAGCTGCTCCCTTGGCAGCACTGCAAGACCGAGATCCTCCACTGGCTCCGTGATTTGTCATCAGCAATTAAACTTGTCTTCATTATAATCTCGATTGCAGATCAAAAGTGATCCGGTTTCTCAAAAGAACTCCAAAGCCTGAACAGAAGTCATGTCTCAGTGGAAAAGACTTGTAGCATAATTACAGAGTCCTCGTAACTTTTGATTAGCCTTCAGGCAAAAAAAAAAATATTCCTGTGTTACTGTAACCTTATTCTTGGTGAAGGACATAGACTCTGCTGGACATTGCCAGTGAACAAAGTAGGCCAGCAAGACCGTTGAGGGAATTTTTGATGTGTTGTGTCCACACCTGGTGCACTTCGTGTAAATCTGAACATATGTGCATGCAAATTACACAGCTGGACTTAGGTGAAAAGTGAGACGAGAACATTGGCAACCGTTTCTGAGACACAGCTCTTCATGACCTGTCATCACCCATCTTTTCCCCATAGAGAGTGATCAGTGCTAGACACCGTATTTTGCCCCGATGTTGGAGCCCCCTATTTTAATTCAAATATGGAAGGTGGAGTGCTCCATAGTGATTTTTTTTTTTAGGTGGCAGGGGGGTGCATATTTTTATAGGTCAGTATGCCAACACCTGCAGCTATTTGGAAGTAGGCCAGTGGAATTGATTGTAGAAGCAGAAGGTGAAGGGAATTAAAGAGAAAAAAGAAAGGGAATTTTACCTGCTGTTTAAAAAAAAAATAGATCATGCATTGTGACTGGCATTTGGATACAAAAAAAAATGCTTGATATATTTTTTTAATCTTTCTTTATCTGAATCATTGATAGCACAGTGTAGAGGAAGTCAGGCAGTAATCCTGCCGTATGTTTCTAAGTTGGGCCCAACTGCAGACAAATGGAGATGGACTAGGAGAGTTAAAATACCTCTCCCCCCAACATTAATTGCTCACTGTTGAAAAAGTTATGCTTAATGAGGCAGGAGAGTCCAAAACAGTGACAAAACCCAAAAGCAAAGAAACCCAAAATGCAGGGAATGACATGTACATAACACTAGAAAGGCCGAGAGGGGTTTTCAAAAAAAAACCCTAAAGAGCTTCACAGCACTGTTGTAGACAGGCAGACACACTGGCCCTTCCCTTACTAGCAGCTGAACACATGAATGACAGCACATTTATTTATACTGCACCACAAAAACAAAAAAACAGTTGCCTCAAGGCACTTCATATGTAAGGGAAAGACTACAGGAAAAATTACAGAAAAAAATCCAACAGTCAAACACGACCCCCTATGAGCAAGCACTTGGTGACAGTGGGAAGGAAAAACTCCCTTTTAACAGGAAGAAACCTCCAGCAGAACCAGGCTCAGGGAGGGGCAGCCATCTGCTGCGACCGGTTGGGGCTAATGTTTTTATATGAATACATTTTCTTGCTCAATTCTTCAACGCCAATATAAATTTAAAAGATCAAGGGACATCTCTTTGTTGAGCCTCATTGACAGCTATGAAGCTAATGTTACTATAAAGCAGTTCATATTTCAAAGTCAAACAGCCCCATGTCATATATTTTTCCATCTGTGTTGCAAAATGCTTCCCTACAGGATTTCTTGGGCTGTTTGGTGGCCTGATTTTGCAATAAGAGAGAGAACAACATTAGCCTAAATTAGTCCTTGTACAATAACATTAGAGATATCCTCTGATGGGATTATGCCATAGACTTCTGGCTGATTAAATGGCAGTTTTAATTGAAATATAATTATAGACTAATATTAAATCAGGGTTTTTCCTTTCCGCAAATGGGCCTTTGGGGTGTGACTACTCACAAAAGCCCAGTTAATCGCCATAAAATGTGAAGGAATAAACTGTGATGCATTGACGAATATTTTATGAAAATGTCTATTATGCTTGATTAAATACACCAAAAATTTTTTTAAATGGTTAATTTGTTTTACCATTGCTCTTGATTTTGCCTTTTTTTGTTTTTTTACATTTAAATGGTAGTTTGAGGTTTAAGCATAAACGGCAGGCCTGTTGCCTGTTTTCGTATATTATGAGTAGATAAAAAAATGCAACATGGTAAATTAAGTCCTGAGTAAAACAAGCTTCTTTTACTTTTCTTGTAGAAGAAACAATTAACACCAGAAAGCTGAGATACAACAAGAACAACAGAAGCAACAATTAACACCAGAAAGCTGAGATACAACAAGAACAACAGCAACCGTCTTGCCTTTTAAACCATATCCCTATCCTGTACACAACCCTGATTTATGTATTGTTTGACTAAGTCAGGACACAGGACTCTGTCCATTTTTAATCAAGCACCACATTAATCACTGGATGCAAGCGACTTGTGGAGGCAGCCCTAATTACACATCCACAGTCAGACACTGTAATTAACTGCCGAGCCCATACTACATGGAAAACTGAGAGGTGATTGGCTGCTAGTTTGCTTTTTGGTAACATTGCTGGAGGTTGTTCTGGCTGGTTCTTACTGGTGGGATTGAGGGTGTTAGAGTTGGCCGCTGTTTCACTGATAAGAGCTGGCTGTGAGGGAAACCCTATAAAACTTACAGCATCCATTGCTCCTGGACATTGGGCTCATTTAAAAGTGTTTCACACCGTGAGTGCTGTTGGACACAGTACTGCACAGTATGGCATATTTATTGGGTGAGGCTTAGCAGAAATCTATAAATTTCACATTAGGGCTCCCCTTCTTGATGTATACGGGATAAACACAACTATATGTAAGCGTTCCTGGTGGTCTGCAGGGTGTTCATGAAGGTGTGAAACTATAATTTGCTGCTGAATTGAAATGTTACACTTCCTAAGCTTTAGTCTCTAGTGTTTTCCAGCATAAATGCATTTACTCTGCAACATACTTAAGCTGCTATTCTTCAAGGATAAACACTTGTGCAACTTCTGCAGTTCAGTCCAGTAAGTTAACACTAACCCTCTTTCAAGATAAACCTTTTTTGTGGTGCGAGGTCTGCCCCCCTTAAAGCCCACCTAAGTCTTTCTTTGCACTGCCGATGCGCCCCCCCACCCACTC
>VOQJ01045099.1:0-20203 GCA_015052665.1 Apistogramma diplotaenia | reverse complement strand
ATGTCAGTAGCCGAAGCACAGAGGAGCTTTTCCAAGCTGAAGCTTATTAAAACATACTGGAGGTCCACGATGCACGTTTCAATTCATGACAGTAAAATTACACTGAAAGGCTTGTTTGGAGGGGTTGCCAGTAGAAATTCTTTTCTCTCTGAAAACAACATGGCAGCACAGCTTAAGTTTACAAAGTTGCATCTGAACAAACCGAGAATGCTTCAACAGTGTCCATTGGACGGACGAGACCAAGGTGGAAAGTCTGACCATAATGTACAGCGCCATATTTGATGATCACCTGGAAGGTAAAACTCTACTTTGGGATAAACATGGAGAGGTTAAACACATAATGAAGACTAAAGGCAACACAGCAGGAGTGTGTGTGTGTGTGTGTGTGAGAGAGAGAGAGAGAGAGAGAGAGAGGAACAGGATTAAAAGCTCTGTATGAATATGTGTGTGCTTTAGGCACTTTGGCCAGTAAGATCCATTAGGCCTATATTAATAAAGTTTATCCTTTATGAAGCAAGGGAGGAAAGCTGGCAAAATGCAGTCTGTGTAAGTTATCAGACTTCTCAATAATCATTACAACACAGGAGAATCAATAAATTAATTAGTGTTTAACCATGTCAGAGCAAGTAAAGAATAAATATAAAAATAGTTCAAATGTGAGCTTTAGTCTACATACAAATTTGAAATAAGGTCATGTATTAATTATTTACAGTTCAATTGTGGTAAAATTGTTTGCAGCAAGAGGAAACATAATTCAGGAAAAAGTTTAATCTATGAATCTGCATTTATTACTGATGCCCATCAGTTTTTGACTCTCCTACTCTCCAGGCACAGAGGTCTGAGGGATCTTCCAGGAATTATGATGCTATTTTCCAGAGCACTGATTTCGTACTTGCTGATCTCTAATTTGGAACATTTATCAGGGTCATGTACCCTGGTAAGAAATGAACCATCTTTACAGTATAAAATCCCGGGTTTAATCCCGAGGTTACCTGGATAAGTAGCAATCCAGCTTCATAGTGCAGGCCTCAGATCTGGATAAAATCATTTAAAAAAAATTTTCTTATATGTAAAACCTTAGAACTAGAGCCGGGTCTACCTTCTTTTCACATTTGCATTTACCTATGATAAAGCAAATATATTTATTAATATATTTATTTCAAATTACTTATTTATACTCATAGTCATTTTAAACACTTATTACTTTGTGTTACTTTGAGGCAGGAGTAGTATATTAGCTTCCCAGCATGCTCTCTTTAAAACTCTGTTTTTGAAGAAAACAGACGAGCTGGAATCTTGCTGTATGGTATGGCAACACATCTGAAATAAAGATATGGTTGCTGTGATTTAATAATAATGGAAACTGTGCTAATCATACTGTACTGAACTGCTTCTCGTCCCACACAGAGTATAACAAAGTGACTCAGCAGGCTCACATGTTGCCATTTCTTTTTTCAATTTCTTAGAAATTCTTTTTGAAAAACATGGATGCTGTGTCCTCTGAGCCAAAAAGGAGAGGGATCATCTGGGTTGTTATCAGTGTTCAGTTCAAAAGCATCTCTGAGGGTATGGGATGCATCAGTGGCTATGGAACTGGCAGTCTGCACATCCGGAAAGGCACCATCAGTGCTGAAAGATGCACATGAGTTTTAGAGCAACATTAGGCTCATATCCTGACATCTTTTTCAGAGAAGGCCTTGCATATTTCAAGACAATGCTAAACTGCACACTGCAGCTTTTGTAGTAGAAGAGGCGGGTGCTGAACTGGCCTGCCTGCAGTTCAGACCTTTCACTAAGTGAAAATGGGGTCATGAGATGTGCTTGTTTACATTTTACCGTGTCCCAACGTTTTTGGAACTGGGCTTTTAGAGCAAATGAACCAGACTCAAGTTTATCTGAAGAAAACATGTGATAGGATGCCAAGTGAGGAACTGTGGACAAAGAATATTGAATATGGAGCAAAAGGAAAAGAGGAAGACGACAAAAAGGATTCATGGATGTAGCAAAGGAGGACATGCAGAGGTTTGGTGTGATAGAGGCAGCAGAAGGTTTGAAAGTTCAGCTCAGCTCGGCTCAGCAGTAAGCAGGTGACTAAATATGCCACATGGCTGTGGTGCCCTTTGCTACGTGCCCTCCCCTCGCTCCCTCCATTTTCCTGTCTGTCTTCACTGCTTGCTATCCAAAAAATATCTTTAAAACAGAGCACTTACGGTAATTCCTAGTTAAACTAGTTTTAAAGTGCTGGTAATCTTTGAAGATCATTTAGGTATTTTTGATTTTTTTTCTCTTTTAATTTTTTTTTTTTATTAAACCCTCTAAAGAAAAAGCGAACTAACCAAAACTTTTGTCCAGAACTGTATAATGAGAAAGTTATATGCTGGTCTTGTTTTCTCATTATATGTCATACAGCACATACAACAGTGCATCAGAGCACTGCAGGAGAACCTTGTGCATGCTTATTTGCACTTACCTATGGAGTGTGTGTGCACACTCACAAATGCAAGGAAGAAGATGCTGACTGCTGGTGAAGACCTGTGTCTGCACATCTAGACATCTGCACACCACTGAAGGTTATACAGTTAGGTCAATAAGTATTTGGACAATGACAGTTTTCATTCATTTTTGTCTGCTCGCTATAAAGCAGGTCTGGAGCTGAGGTTGTATTTGGTAGCTGTTTGTCAGTGCAAGTTAGGGAGGCCAACGTTACGCTTAAGAACCAAAATAAACCTATCAGGAACACAGATTAAACTTCAGGAGTAGCCAGTTGGCATGTACTGTAGGACCCTCACTTTTACATCTCTCATCTGCCTTTCTTTCAAGTTGACTCAAATCAAAGAAAGTATTACCAAGAGAAAGAGAATGAGCTGCCTAGTTAGTTACTGTGGTATAATATTTAATGAGCTCAAGTGATTCATGTCCAGTTATTTAGAAATTGGTGCCTGTCATGCTGTCCTTATCTGATTTTACTACAGATTTTGTGAAGTATGTTTAAAATGAACAAAGACAACAAAACAAATATATACAATATTATTCCTTTAAAGTTAATACTGCCCAGAGAGTGAGCTGCCTTGGTGGAGGTTTGTGCTTTCTGAGTGTTTCTTGTTGATGCTGTGACTGCTGGAGTGTACAAGGCTGTACTCTCTGCTCACATTTAACTAAAAACCCTGATCAGGACTTCACAGTGCTAATGGCTGTGCATCCTGCAAAAGCAAACCAAGAGTTTCTCAATGCATACAAATGGGATGTTCTTCAATGGCCAAATAAGTCAACTGATCTCAACCCAACACAACATATGCAAATCTGAATGCACACACACAGACACACAGCAGACATAACACAAAGCTAATGTTCACATGTAAAACAGAGTGTGGACTGCAGTGGAAGGTCTTGCATAGCAGCAGGCCTTTATGCTACAGTGTTATGCACAGCTACGCTGTGGTATGTAGAGGCACCCTGGCCTAGGGTGATGGCTAGTTTTAGAACACGAGATGCTGTGAACATCTGCAGAGAGTCTGTGAGGAGCAATTTAAACCAGAACATGCCCCGCTGCGTTTCTCCTACCCTTGGACTGAAACATGACGGCAGTCAACACAATGGAACAGTGAAGGGCCTAATTATTGCCCCTATCATTTGCATAATTACAATGTTTTTTTTTTCTGAAGCAGGGGCAGTATAGAAATTGTAAATTGTAGTGGACTAGCTGTCTTTCCTTAGTGGAAGTCATATTTAAATGGAAAGAGCCTGTTCTGCTAGCCAGGCAGCCAGGCAGCCAGGCAGCCAGGCTCAGGCAAGAGGTCCCAATCAGCCAGCCTCACAGTCTGCTCATTCAATAGGATTTAAAAAGCCAACTGTGTGGAGAAATGAGAGTTTTGCCCCCCAAATCATATGGAATTACAGTGCTGGTTGCATATGGGGGGAGCCAGTGGAAGGCACAAAAGCCCACAGGAAGCAGCTATTTCTGTGTGTTTTATTAACCCAACCAAGCAATTTAATTCTTTTGTTCGGGGGAGTTCTACTTCATTGATTAACAAAAGCGGGGATATAATTTTTTCAGCCCCTTTTGAAAAGCCTGAAATGTCAAGCCTTTTAAAGGAGATTATTCTGCCTGTGTGTGATGAATAGAGCCCAGAGTAACCTTTTGTCTACAATTAAATATTCCAGCATAAATATAAAAGAAAATCAGAGATGGGGAAGATTGAGTCAGGAGAGATTGGAGAGGTAGATCCTCTGCCCGATAGTGGCAACAGCCTGGCTCTAATTAGATATGCCAGGCGGGCTGTGAGCAGTCACTCTCCACAGCACGCCGAGAGAAGAGGCAGCCTGAGAGAGGAGGACAGAGGAAACCTATCTGCTCATCTGTCTGTCCAGCGCCTTCCTCTGGGCATCCACAAGGTATTTCAGAAGACTTTGTTTTGTTTTGTCTTCCACCGTTATTTGTTTCCCCGACATCTTAGCTGCCAGAGAGGATGAATCTAAAAGGCAATGCCTTCTGGGAACTGCATAAGTAGATAGGACTGAAAAAAGAAAGTTGTGAGATTGTTTATGATTCTGAGGATTGATTAGGATAACAATAAGATACTTTAGGGACAGCGAGTGTTTTCTCCACTCAGGAGCTAGAGAGTGAGGCTTCCTGGAGGAGATGAAAAGGGATGATATTAAGTTTTGAGTCCTTGCAGTGCTGCATTTGGGTGTGTTTATGAGTTGCGGCTGGACTTGGCATTTGCATTGTGCACTGAGGAGGCTGCAGGTGATCTGCATGCTTTTATACAGGAAAGCTGTGTTTTTATTCCTTTTGGAAGCATCTATCTGATGAGAAAGTTCTAATTAGTTGATTAGAAGTTTTTCAGACTCGTGCAAATGATCAGATGCTTTCACGTCTGAGTAGCACAGTTGCATGCAGTTCTTCTGGTGTGATCTGTGCTAAGCCAGTGCTCGTCTCAGTCAGGTAACCTCCTGTGAGCGGATTCTTTTCCTGGCCAATCATTTTCTTGGGGTGACTTCATGAGAACTCCATTTCAGCCAGTGGGCGTGGTGTTCCTTTTGACTTTTGGTGATGCACAGGACACTGTTTGACATAGTTTTTCCTTTTAATAAAATCACGATTCCATCTGCCGCGTGTTTCATCAGTGTGACCTGATGCTTTATTTATGAAGTTCTACAGTTTGTAGCTTCTCTGAAGTAATCACAAGTGCTGTTCTGATCTTTGAACCGCTAGAAAATGGATTCTATCGTCACTAAAGAAAGTGGAACATTTCAGACTTTTGTATTGACATTTATTAGAGGAATCACATTGTTCAGTCACATAGTGCTGAGCCTGTAGCTGAGAGATGAAAAGCAGTATTTTCAAGGTTTGTTGCTGGAGAGAAAAAGCTTCTTGTCCTCAACTGCTCCACAAAGAAAACACACGAGGAAACAGCTGCCGATTTACATTTTCAGTAGAGTCACAGTCTGAAATCTTTTTCCAACACAAGTTTTGTCAAAGTTACTGTTTGGAACACACAGGGGGAACATGCTGGAGGGCCTTTCTGCTACAGAAATCATGTAACAGTTAAAGTAGGCAGTTGCTTTCATGTCCTCTCAGTCCACACACAATTGAGCAATTCAATATTAATTACAACCACGTCTTGAGTCCGTGCAGTGATTGTGGTGGCGACTCTGCCTGGACAATAGATGCAACAGGCTCCCTGGGGCAGTAAAATTACTTCTCACTGTCACGGTTGTGTGTGCTATTCTCTACTGGCTTCAATGATCTTGAAATTCTGTCTGAAGGTGAATTCAGATTTTCATCTTCTGAAAATGCTGCCTGATCTCTTTGGTTTTAGCTTTGGTGCTGAGTTTAAATCAGAAGTAGTCACACAATGGAAGCACCCATCACACACACTCAGATGTATTTATAGAATAAAATCAGATGAGATTTCACGGCCAAGGCAATTTTAAAGTATTAGATTTTTTTCAAGTGTTTTCTAGATAAGCTAATTTTTTAAAGTGCTTGTGTAGAAATCCCCACAAAAGCCTTTTAATATTTGCAGGTTTAATGAATCAGTTTGTGTCTCTCGTCTTTTAGGAATGATAAAAAGCAAAAAGATGACCACGTGGCTTCTTCGAATCGCATTAAACCAAACACTGTCACACTTCTTTGAACAGACACGCAAAAGCCGATGATGTTTTAACTCACACATGGGTCGACTCGTTCAGTGCTGATCCAGTTACAGGTCTCATGAGATGGATAAGCATTTGTGTTTTGCGCTGCATATTTCATCAGTCAGACATGAGGGTGCTACATGCATAAGAGAGAGGGGACTTTTTATTTTTAGAATATTGGCATCAATTGATGTAGTTTGTGTGTAGTTGGATGGTAAATAATGTATTCTGATGAATGTAAAACTGTCTGTATGTACAGTCAGATGTAGTAATTTTTATGGTAACAGTCAGCATTCTCCAGCAGGAAGACGTCTTGTTTTTTGAAATGTGAATCCAGGCCTGTTGTAAAGCAGATAGTGTATAGCTCTGTCTTGTTTCAAGTCATTTGTCTGATGTGTGCTTTATCATAATGCCCTTGTCCAACCACTGTTGTAACTTGTACTGCATACAGTGTATTTTTGTGTTGTTGTCAGAGGTGGAAGTACAGATACTTTGTTAGTGTACTTAAGCAGATTTTTCAGGTATTTGTACTTAAGTATTTATTTTTATGACAACTTTTTACTTTTACACAAATATCTGTTCTTTCTGCTTCTTACATTTCCAGAACAGGCTCCTTAATTCAGGTTTAACAAACATCAAACCGATCTGAGGCTAAATGAAGGCGCCAGAACACACAAAAGTCAATCCTACTGGAGTAGCCTCCATCAATGTATGCTTAGACATACATGAAAGGATGAAAGCCACATCATTTCTGTATCATTTATAGCGCCGTACTCGGGGCTTACAGCGGGCCGGACCCAGTGCAGGTGCCCCTATGTTGTGGTCGCGGTACTTCAGCATCTTAGCTAGCGCCACCTAGCGTTTATGGGAGCGGACATAAACGGAGTAACATGGTGTGACAGGTAATTTCAAATGCAACGTTTCTGTCAACTCAACAAATATCAGCAAACACACAAACTGTTTGTGTGCAGCTTCTCACGCAGTGTGTCTGCTAGCTACAAGTGCAGCTGCTGTTTCCAAGAGTGAGAGAAAGAGGAAGCAGAGAGGTTAGCATGCACTTTTCATTTCTCCTACATATTTGAGATTACATCGACTTAATTTGTGTATAGCTTCCGCTTCGAATAGGTAGTTGTGTTTTGTTACATGGCTGTGACATACTTTTGTAAAAAAAAAAAAGTCCTCAGATGGGGACAATGAGCTTATTTTACAGCATAGCACAACAACATTAACATGGCTTATCAAAGTTAAATACTGGTGAACAGAGTGAAGGAAAAGGTAGAGCAAAGCCAAAGCATAATGTACCCATATGTGGACGCAGGGTTTCAGGAGGTTACAGTAAGGACTTCTCAGTGACTCAAGATAAACTAGAAATGTAGAAAGCCTACATGTAATGTTACGTATATGAAGTGAACTTAAGGTTTTTTCTTGTTGTGAAACGTTAAGTAAATAAATTGAGGTATAATAATGTTTATTATTCAAATGTTGCATGAAAATACTGCAGTTTAGTGCAGGTTAAACAGGTTAGTTTGCTTTACTGTATGTACAGTAAAGCTCTGTGTTGGACTGGTGCACAGTGTCTGTGTTCATGGTCAGTTTGGTTTGGTATATCAAGTGTAGCAGAGACGAGTTTGAATTTAAGCTGATGGTGCTTAGATTCAGTCACTGAATTACAGTATACTGTCTGTGTAGAGGATAGAAATACAACAAAACCTTGTGAAATATTAGGTTACATCTTAGTGAATTCACATATCCCCTAAGAGCAGTAAAACACAACTGGCCAACTGCAGCTGATCCTAGAGTCCCACTTTAACCTCTGACTGCTGTAGTATCTGTGCTGATGTGTGGAGGCAGAGTCGCCCTCTACAGTGTAGGTAACAGATTCAAGAAAAATGTTTGTATTCTCAGTTTATACAATTTTGTTATTATATTAATACAGCAGGTCCAGTTAGCTTTACCCAAATAGCTGGTAGAAAAGTCCTCTAAAGAGCTACTTTTACTTTCTTACTTTGAGTACATTTCAGAGCCTGTACCTTTTCACTTTTACTTGAGTAAAAAAGTTGAACCAGTACTTCAACCTTTCAACAGTATGTCTGTACTTTTGCCACCTCTGATTGTTGCCTTTTTTTTTTGTCTATATCTTTTTTTACAGTTTTTGATAGTAATTCTTTAGCGACACAGTTTTGCAAGACAGGAACACGAGTATTGTAGAAGCCATGATTTGTAAACAGATTATGACTCAGACAGAGAATCTTGTTCAAAGCCAGACAGTAGTGTTTGTTGTTTGCCATCCACCCTGTTCACCCCATTCATTATTAACTTAATGTTATGAACATGCTAATCAAACAAATATGCGAGGAACACAGTGAATCTTAAAAATCCCCTTTAATTATAAAGCTGTACAGTACTGTGCACCTTTAGCCATCCCTAATTTGCCCAGTCCTTGTACCTGACCATTTTCAGAGTTTTATTTTTTTGTTTGTTAAGTCATTAAGCTCAGAGTTATAAATCATTCAAGCATAAAAAAGGCACCTAACTCAAGGGATGAGCCAGTGTTGTGTTCACATAACAGACAAATTAGCAAAGAACCAATTTTAAATAGTCTTTAGGCACTTTGTTGCTAGCAACCCATCAAAAACACACTGCTTGTTCCCATAGTATAACAGGGAGTATCAACAACTATCTGTGAAACACAGTGGAGGCTCTATGATGGTTTGGGGCTGCATTTCAGCCAGTGGTGTTGGAGATCTTGTCAAAATTGATGGAATTATGAATGCAGAAAATTACCAACAGATTTTGATCCACCATGCTGTACCATTTACAACAACTACATTTTTCAGCATGACAATAATCCCAAACACATGGCTAATACAGTAAAAATATACCTGGATAGAAAAGCACACAGTGAACACTACCAGTCATGGATTAATAATAATAATATATATTTATTCACAAGATAAAAATACACTTCAAGTGTAGCAATATAAATGACAAAATCAGTGGTCCAATTTTTTTCAGAGGCGACTACAAATATCAAAATGAGTTGGAGTAAAGCATCTTTTAAAATATCTTGTTAAAAATTGTTGTACAATAGAAAGACCAGACTGACTGTCACCAATCACAAAGTAATTTAGAAGGAACAATGGAATAAAAATGTGATCTATTTTACAATTGTGAACATCCATCCTTCCTTCCAATAATAGACACCTATTGGCTTCATAAAGCTTGGTCTTATTGTGCAAACTAAATTTACAGTTAGCCTGCAGAGGTACCCCTAATATGGTTGAACTATTGTGTTGCTTTATGTTATATATGGTTACAGGTTATTGTCATATTGGTAACTAGAATGGAGGGTCATCGGCATACGTTTTGACTCTGCAAAATACTGCCCAACTAACTTGAGATCATTAAAAAAACAAGTAAGGGCCATGCACAGAGTCCCGACCTGCCTCAGAGAGTTCAGGCTGTGCTGAAGGATAAAGGTGGTCATACCAAATATTGACTAGTGCCTTATATACTCTATTTCCATGTATGTTTTCTCATTTCATTAAATTGTTGCACCTGTTTTCCATATAAAGAAACGAGGGGCGGCTCAGGGCTTTAAGCACAGTACTGTATGTTGGCTTAAACCCAACTTTTCTAAACCCTGCTATATTTACCTAAAGTCAAAGTCCTAGCACCAACTACCTGACAGTCAAACCCATTGCCAACCTCAACCTAATCTTAATCTTAACAGTCAACAAAATGTTAAACTGATCTCTGCAAGGAAAAAAAAAACATCTTTAGGTGTGTTTTCCTCTTTTTTTCTATGACTGACTTGGTCCTCATAAGTAATGAAGCACATTAACACACACACACACAGCAGCGGGCCTGTGCTCTAGGAGTACCAACACACATACATAACTCGAATGTCACCTCTACTTCAGCGCCCCATTTGCTCCTGGAGGGCTTTGGAGAGCTGATTGGAAGAGACAGCAGTAATGACTGCGGGTCAGGAGGTCACAACCCTGTTATGATAACTAAACTCTGGGGTCAGACGCCTTAACGGCAGCCTGCTCTGACTGCTGATTATGCCCCGATAACAGCAGATGAATAATGCTGTTATTTGAACAGTTTAAATCAAAATTCATTCATAAATTGAATTTTCTTTTTGCGCAGCTGACATGCTCCAAACGCTGCGACTCAGTAACCCCGACTGACCCAAACACAAGCATTTTTTTGGCAAGTTATTTTCTTTTATCATGCATTTAATTTGAAAATGTTGCCATGGCAGAATTTTGAAGACTTATAGAAACGATTACTGTTTTTGTTTATGAACATTACATTTTTTTTGCTCTTAAAGTAGTCAGTTACCCTGCAGATAGACCAAAAGACCACAAAATATTACACCTTCATCTTTTATTGGAAAACAGATGTTATTTTATTGCCTGATTTAAACTTTATTAAATTTTTTTCTCCTATACTTAATTGTGGAAAGCTAAATACTCATCAAACAGTGTAAAAGTGTCTATTTCCACATTTATGACCCCTAATGCAAGCAAATACTTTCAGCAACTATAAATACAGTCATCATCTCTCTCTACATCCCCGGGCACACGTGGAAACATTCAGACGTGTACAGTAGGCAGGTAGTCAGACATACAATATTGGCAGACTTACCTCTACAGAGAGTCAGAGCACATGTTTAAATCTGGCATAATGCTGATTTTTACTTTCCCCAAAGAGGACTGCAAGGCTGGCAGAAAGGAAACAAGAATTACTCAATCAAAAAAGCTCTCCTTCCATATCCAGATTTGACTCCAGCCACATAAAGCTGGCCACATAATCCTTTTATCAAACCTTCCGATGCAATATTCTTATTGGAAATGCCCAGACAGAGAAATAATATTAAGGTCATTTCTATATCTAGTTTATTTTTTTTCCTTAAAAAAAAATCACCCCTGCCTTCCATTTTTATCTTGAGACAATAATTACTTCAGGTTTGCTGCTGGAGACCAAACTGCTGATTATGAATGTTCTAATGCCCACTAAGGGAATCTCAGTCCTCATCAGTAATAACAAAATCAAATTGTCCTCATTAAAAAAAAAAAGGCCCCGTGTTCCACTGTAGTGATCCTCGGTCAGGCAGGTTGGAGGGAAAATGTAGTGGGTTGGCTGATGATGGCGGCTGGCTGGTACTACTAATATCTCTAAAGTGGTAGATATGGAAGCTGTGAGAGCTGCTGTTCTGTCTTGTCAGCATTTCACAGCTTTATATCTCTGCTCGCCAAAGCTCAGTGTGTGGGTTGAGCCTGGTGTGTGCAGCCTGCGGATTTTTACCTGGACTGAAACAATTTCCTCTCCTGGAAGGAAATTATCTTCTTTTCTACTAGATCCTTTGCATATAGGAGGTGTTTAGGTGTTTTATGCTTCCTTCCCTGGTGTGAATATAGTTACATTTGTTAGTGTTAGAAGGAGGCAAGCATCCAATTGTATGTGCACCTGGCAGGAAGCAAGAAAGAGATTTGGCTAACCATCTGTGTAGATACATGCAATAAAGTTTGGAACCTTTTGAAAACTTGCATTCAGTAATAAGTTGTAAAACAGATCAGGTTGTGAGTAGTGAGGCATTTAAAGCAGACTGTTTAGCTTTCTGTCTGTGATGCTTTTGGTGTCATAAGTGACTGTATTTGGATGAGAGGTTGAATGAGAAGTCATCAGCTCACCGTATGAAGCTTGTTTAGCAATCTGCATGCAGAGACACAGATACCTTCTAACTGGTGCAAAAATGACTTACTAATAAGATGCCTGAAGCCTGGAGGTTTTGGAATGATCTGTCGGTACAAATAAGAGCATCAATGTTCAGACATTTCCATGAAAAGTGCACAAGAAGGCGTGAAACACACAGTGGAGCGGTCTAGTTCAGTGGGTCTGAGGTGAGGCCTAGCAGACGGCCATCGGCTACAGCTGCCTGTGTTTGCACACATCATTCAGAGCAGCCACTTTAAGTCTTCACAAAATCCAAACAGGTGACTTGCATTAGTGACCCCTGACAATGCCTGCAATAATTCTAACTACAGCTCTTAATACAACTTTAATGTGCAGTTCCTTAATCCTTATAATTATTTTGAAGGGTAAAACTACCTACATACTAGATTTTATAGTAGACTGGAAACCTATGGCTCTAAGATTGTTGGTTTTATAATGCAGGTCATTTTCAGCCCTGGAGGTTGCCACTTCACAATTAATGGGTGCTTAGCAGTGTGTGTAGGTGAAAAGAAGAAAATGTACTGCGACAGTATGCCTCATTCGGAGTCGTTTTGGATAAAAACAATTCTGTAGTGTGGAGACTGTGAGGCTGTGGCTACACTTACTTTCATCTCGGTCTTGAATTAGTCGCTGCAAAAATGAAACCAAACCAGGTAATTATAATACTGTTTAGGTGCAAACATGATAAAAAAGTAGAATATTAAATTAAGATTTGTGGAGTTTTTAGTTTGCCTGGAGACTTTTTTTTTTGTGAATGACTTAAATATTCCTGATTCCTGATGCTGGGAAGCTGTAACTATGTTAAGACCAGTTCGTTTCCGAGTGACGCTGCAGTTAAAGTAGCTGTGAAGTTGTTCAGGGTGCAGCAAACACAAGGAAAGACATAAACAGACTTCTGCAGTACAACATAACAAAGGCTGAGTTTGTGCCTGTGAAAGATGGCGTCTGACCTCAGTAATGACTACCATTTTAACACGTTGATGGAATGACGCAGCCTGCGACCTGAAAATTGATTCCCGGTCTGTGGATCAGAGAATTAAGTGGCTTCTCTCTATTAGATTTACTGACCAGAGTGACCATGCAAGGTCCCAGACCATCTCTTCATCTGGGTGGACTGTTAATGGGAAAACAAGTCATAGTTCACTCTGCACTGGTTACTCTGGTGCATACATGTAGGTTTGTGTTGGAAAAAAAAATCCCCAACAGCTTCTGTGTGTGTACGCGTGCTTAGAGAGCTGTGATTATCCTCTGCAGGAAAACAAGTGCAGAGTGAGGGGTCCATTGTGGAAGCAGGATTATAGCCTGTGAGAGAGAACAGAACAGTCTGTGCATTGTGTTAATGTGCAGTGCTTTCAAGTTCAATCTTAAATGATTTGATTTGAACTGTGTTTGTGTGTGTGTGTGTGTGTGTTAATGAATCAATCGGTGAGCGTGTCTCATTAGATTTGTTTCCTGTCTTCTCTGCTGAATATGCTAACCTTGTTGTCTTGGAATGCAGCCTGTTGTAGACCCAGGGCAGGTCGTTATTAATATGAACACACACACACACACGCACGCACGCATTCACGCACACACACACGGTTAGAAGTAAACACTTCCACAATCAGACACCATTTAGTTTGTTTTGATCAAGGTGTGCAACCCAGAGAGAGTGTAATGTGCAGAGACAAGAAGAGCGAAAGAAAGGAAGAGAAAGAGAAGGCAGACTTTTCTTTCTCAGAGTTCCCCGTGTCAGTCGTGTAAGAAAGCCACCAAACCAATAATTTTGTCAAGTTCTTTTTTTAGCGGAGCGGCTGAAGCGTCTTTGGATTGCCACATGTATAAAGGCAGCCCATATAAAGCCATTCACAGCACTGAATGAACACGCCATCTGTGGGGCTTTCTTATTTCCTCTTCTCTTTTCTTCGCCTCCTTTTTCAAGCCTTGTAATCAAATTTGAGCAAAATCAAATGGCGGGAGGATAGAGGGAGAGCAGTGGGGGGGGAGGAGGGTTCAATGAAAGTACCTTTTGTTGGTCTGAAACGAGCAAGTAATTTACAAAATGCCCTCCCTTTGTGCAGGGGGCTAAGGGAAGAAAGAAATCAGTAGCTTTTAGAAGCTAGGCCTTGCGCTGCGACGGGCAAGATAATGAAAGCCGTCTTGTGTTTGTGGGCTAGAGAGCATCTCAAAGGCAGACCAGGCCCCGGCTCAGGGTTAGCTCGGCTGCTGAAAAAAAGGAAAAAAAAACCCACAACACACTCTCCTCTGTGCATGTGTGTGTGTTTGTGTGTTTGGCAAAGAGCGGCAAAACAGGACTGCTGTGCCTGGCTACTCTTGGCAGAGACACTCCGAGGAACAGGCAGAGTTGTCGATGCTGAGGAGAGAAGAGGAGTGAAAGAATGATTTCAGCGGCTGCTCATCTCCTCTTACCTGTCGTCCTGTTGCAGGTGCGTCTGGCCGGCCCTGCATTCAGAGGTGGCAACACCTCCGCAGAGGAGTCTGGAGCTGGAGAAGAAGAAGATGAGGAGGAGGAGGAGGAGGAGGAGGAGGAGAGAAAACATCCTGCGGGGATCACTGTGCTGAAGGATTACGAGGGGCAGGGAGAGGATTTGAGCTGACTGGTTTCATGTTGCATCCTTCTGTTCCTCTGCTTCCACATCACGGAGTTGAGCACCTGACTGGTGAAGGACAGTCAGCCTTTACCTGCGTGGATCTTCTACATTATTACCTGAGTGACACCTGGTTAGATTGCTCCCACGGATTATTACAGGTTAGATCATTTGCAGCATTCAACTTCTATTTGTACAAACTGAAATTAGTCAAACCTGTTAACTGGCAATTAGAGTAAACCAAAACTACCTGTGATAAACATATCTAGAAGCTATTCATCTCCTTAGCTACATGAGATCTTTCAGGAAACTGGTAACTTGTTATATGTTATATACTTAACTGTGTTATCCAGATCCAGTGATGCAGCGTTATTGAAAGTTAGAATGACCAAATTTGTCCTCTCAAGTTGTAAGAGTCTGTTTAAGCGTCTGCTGTGTGTTCGTCTGGCCTACAGAGTCGATCCGGGTTGACAGTGGACGGACTGGATGGACTGGTACCTGAAGACACCACCTGCAGTGCAACTCACTGTGAGTTAGGACAAAATATGTAATGTGTTTCTCCTGCTTCCTGCACACACACACTCGCTCTTCTCACCTTCTAATCAGCTGTTTTTCCGTGTGTGTCTGAGAGCCATTTCCTCTTTGCGCCATGCTTGTCTTCATCTTACGCATCATTTGAAGTGCAAAAATACATATTGTCAGTGAAGCTGCAGAAGTGATGCGTGAACACAAACTAAACTGAGCCACCTGTCTGAGGGAAAAATCAGAAAACGTAGTTTTTAATGCAACTAAAGTAAGTGTGTGTATTTGAGGATTGCATGTTTATGCTGCTGAAAAGTGAAGCTGATTTTTGTTGCTGGTGAAACTGCTTCAGGAGCTTTCTCTCCTCCTGCTTCCTCTCATGTAGAAGAAAAACGAACATTTGAGTGAAATAAAAACGTGTTAGCAAAACAGTCAAGAAGTATTAAGATTTGAATGGATGATGTCATCAGGTGAACCGGCCTTTAGACCATAAAATGGGAAGCTGTGGAGGGTTTTTTGTTTGTAATAAGAGTGTGAAATATGGATTTTTGTACATATCTTAAATCACAGTGTTTGCTATCTTACTCGTGTACATTAAGCTCCTTTAGGTAGAACTTTGCATGCTTTTGTTTCTTACTTGTATTCCACTGTAGTTGAAAGGCATTTATTTTTTTAATATCTTTTAGTGATTTACATATGAGGCAGCACCAGGATTTGTCTTTAGTTGATGTCATGAGGACAAAGTGTGTGCTGTTCAGCTCACACTTGGTTCAGTTTTATGAGTTACAGCTTCAGCCTCAGTGGTGGTATGTTCCTGTGGGAGGCTGGAGGTTAATCATAATGGACAGCTGTCAAGTCTGCAAATACTTTAATCAACTTACTTTAGTAGTGTTTATTAATACATTAAGCAGCTTTTTTAATGTTAAGCACACATCTGCATCAGGTTATGATGATATTACATTAAATTGTTATACGCAGCTGTTGCTATTATTTTCACTGTTGGTTGGACTGAACTGTATGCAGCCCTTTTTTAGCCTTCCTGATCACGCAAAGTACTTTACATTCAAATAGTGCTTTATTAAATGCACTTCAGGCTCTTTATTCATGTCAAATCTACACCACCAGCCGGTTTAGAACCTGCAATTATGCTAAAGTGTATGTCTTTGGATGGTGGGAGGACGGCAGTGAAAATCCACATAGGCGCAGAGAAAACATGCAAACTCCACACATAAAGGCCCCAAAAGGTTCAAACACAGAATCTACTTACTGCGACACTGACCAATGCTGGATTCCCATTATTGATTTTGAGGTAGTCAGAAACTCTGATCTGCCAGTGTTATTTATAAATATATACCTACATGCACCCATCCATGCGTGCATGGGTGACTCCACACCACTGTGTGATAAGTGTTGAGGCACACAGAGCTCAGGATATTGTTAAGAATGATGTTAGAGCTGCTCTGCTAGACAAACTATGTGGTGACACCATTTATAAATATCCCAAGCAATCCTTTGTGCACTATACTGTATCTGCTGATCAATACCGGACCGTCTCTGGAGCGCAGCAGTGCTGAGGGTTCACCTGAGTGCCTGAAAAGCCAAGGCGACTTCAGATGTGAACAACTGTAGTATAAACTGAGTAAAATAGCAAATCTTTGTTTGAAAGACTGCAAAGAGCAGCTTTGTTTTTGTGCTTTAGCCTGAAAAAATGTCGACTAAATATTACAGTTCTATCATTCTGACTGGTATAACAGTGAGAGCAGTCTGACAGTCGGTGCAGTACGTAAATGTAATCTGACTTACCTGAGACGACTCCCTCTTAAAAAAAGTTTCATACCATTTCTCCTCCTCCTATTTTTTATTCAGGAAACAATAAACAAGCAAGCCACATTCAAATGAGCTGATTCCTCTGTTGGCATATTAAAATGTCAGAATTTGCACTGGAACAAATACGCTGGTTAAAATTCAATTGGAACAGATCGGGTAATGAGCTATCTTGGTGTTGCCACACGCTAACAGGCAGAGTCCCAGACTGCCTGGAGGGTTACAGTCACTTAGACACATGGCATGCATCAGCGCTTTGATTGTTACCAACACATCTCTGAGCCCCTGGCTCCCCAGCCCAGGTGTGAGAATGTGGGGGTGAGGGGTGGGGGTGGGGGAGAGGGGGTGGCGGTGAGTGTGGCGGAAGATAAAGATACCTTTTTGCCATGTTTTTTTTTTTATTGATTTAATGCAAATTAACAAAAATATTTTTCTTCAGTCAGAACCAAACAAAAATTGTGATTTTCCTTTTCATTTTGTCGTATTACCCTTTTTTTTAAATTTTTTATCTGTGTATGGTGCACAGTTCTGGAGTAAATTTGAAATACACATTGACTTGATTGATTTAGTGTCTCACATTCAAGAAGTCATTGTTCATTGGTCTCCCGATGCTCCTGCTTAAGAGGTAAAGAATATGTGCGTGTGGGAGTCGTTTTCTAAAAGGAAATAATGGATGGATAAAGGATGTGTTACAGGTATGAAAACCTTCATCAGAACTTTGCTTCCATCAGTTTGCAGTGCAACAGCAGTAGCCGTAGTAGTTCCTTAAATGCAGCCTGTTCTCCGAGTGGATTGCAGCCATCATTAATGCTGTTAAGAAGATGTGACGTTGACAGCTGCCTGTTTGGCTCCGTTACCAGCTGACTTCTTTCTAAAACTGTAAGAGGTCCACTGGGTTTGCAATCTGCAATCTGATTTATAAACCAGCAGCAGCATTTCTAGCTAATCTATTATGAATCTTTATAACAGCATAAATGTTTGATGGGGCCTGTAAACATGAAGCATATGAAATAATTATTTCATCTTTAATTCCAGTTGCTCCTTGTTATCTTTTCACCTCGTTTAGTCTGTTATTTTCAATTTGACCGCAGCAGCATCGCCTCTATTAAATCTCATGGGTTATTAATCTCTTTTAGGTTGGCAGTGTGTTGTGACCCGTACAGCTCCCTGAGGATCCTCTAATAACTGTTAATGGGCTGTTAAAGTAGTGGGTGGGGTCGGCGCCGCTCACGACTGGATGGCCGGGTCTCACCGCCAATTACAGCTCATCGAGCAGGAGAGGTTGAGGGCTGATTACGCCTGTAATCTATGAGTGTGTGTGAGTGAGACTGCACCTGCATGTGCGTGTGTCTGTGCGTATCTGTCAGTCAGACGCCGTTTCCACCCAGCTAGCTGTGAGTCATTAGCAGCAGCAGCTAGTCATTAAGCCCGTCATTTCCTCTGTCTGTCAGCTGACCTGCTGATTTGGACAGCTTCTATACTTAACCTATGAACTCTGATTTGCTTTCTTGTGAGGAGGGTGTGTGTGTGTGTGTGTGTGTGTGTGTGTGTGTGTGTTACCAAAACTGAAATCGGGTTTTGTTTGGTTTCAGGAACAAACCTGTGCAGGGAACTTTCTCACTGACCTGTCCTTCTGTTTCTGTGGTGTTTCGTCACTCACCAGTGACAAGATCAAAGGCGTTACATTGCACTTGTTCCTCTAGACTGACAGAGATGTGCTTGTTGTTGATTGGCTGAGTAGGAAGGTAGATTTTTAATGATTGAGTTAGTGTGATGTTTTTGATCTTCTGTTATAACCTGTTACATGTTGCAGCTGTGGCCATTCTGTAAAGTGTTTTGATAAAGCTCCACTTTAAGGAGTAGGACAGGAATCCGGCTTTAAGCATTAATACATATTCAAATTTGCCTGAGTTAGTTTAGAGATGGCCTCTTTGAGTCAGCATAATTGTTCCAGAATGTGGGAAACATTTGGTTTACTCACTGTGTGTAAATGTAATACAATCTAATCTGCTAACTTACCTATCTTAAAATGATTTTTCCTTTGAATTTCTGGGAAAGATGATAGTTCATTATCATGTGTGAATGGAAAATCTAGCTCCATGCATTACATGATGTCTCTCTGTTGTGTTGAAGTCTGAACTAAATTACACTAGAGAAGTCAAACACGTCAAAATGTGATTTTCTTGCAACTTTCTTTCTTTTATTCAAAACATCACGTCTCAACTGCCACATTCCCACAAATACATCCTAATTTCATTCAAGCATATGCTGCACTTTTACTGAATTTTATGTCTTTGCTAAAATAGAACTTTGAAAACCTGCTGCTGGAAAAAAAATCATATTCTCCCTCACTAAAGTTTTAAACAGGTGTGTACTATTCCCTTCATTTAAATATCCTCTAATACCTTCTGACTTCTCCACTGCTGGGATTAACCTTGTGCTACTTTGTCTTAGCTGCTGCTCTGTGTGGCTCTCAGGGAGCCTTCTGGAGCCCTGCTAGTGGTGATAGAAGCAGAAATTAGGCAGCTTTCTGCCCCAAAGCCGCTGCATTAAGACAGCCCTCACCTTGGCCCGTGGGAGTTGCGTTAGTCGCATAGCTAATCCAAAAGCTAGCAAAGTCAGGCAGTCAGACCTTGAGCTAACTAAAGCTACCTCTGGTTCCCTTTGTCTTCTCAAGATAAGGTAATAGGGATACTGAGGGGTTAAGGTGAAGTTTTGTGGTTGTATTTCAGTTTCAGGTGCCACTTGTAATGGATGACCACTGAATATCTCAGTAAATACAGACTGCCTGGTAGAGGAGAAAGAATCACGGGGGTATTGTCTTAAGAGGATAAGGCAATGAGAGGCTTACAGAGTTGTATCAGTGGACTAGGATGTGGAGACTTGCATAGTAATACCTGCTATCTAGATGTGACACCTGAGCTTGGCCCTTGAGTACAGTAGGCAGTGTTAATATTCCCTTTTGTCTTGTCCTGATACGCTAATGAGGGTTAGAGCGAAGGGTGATGGGAGTGTTAAGAGCTGCATTAGTGGACGGAGAGGAACAGGGGAGAGTCGAGCTGTTAAACCTCCTTGTTAGATTCTGTAGGGCAGCTTTTAACCCCATGTGTTGGTTTGAAATCAGCAAGTGTCTGGTGATGATAAGAAGCAGAGGACAGAAGAGGAACAGGTTAAAATTAAATGCCCATAAGCGTGACTTTTTTCTGCTCAACATTCCTTAACATGCTATATATATATATATATATATATATATAAAGATATATATATCTCAGTGAACAACAAGCAATTGCATGTTTACTGCTGCGAGATTAAAGGATTAAAGGATTCCAATGCAGGACTCAAAGGCAGAATGAGTAACAGAAAAACTTTATTCGGGTAAAAAA
>VOQJ01045098.1:25635-40748 GCA_015052665.1 Apistogramma diplotaenia | reverse complement strand
TTATAGAGAAAATTTTTTTGGTTTTTTTTTTTTTTTTTTTTTTTTTTTTTTTTTTGGTTTTTTTTGCTGTCATGTAACTGCACATCATAGCTGCTTAGAGGAAGATAAGCCGGCTGAGAAAATCATGGCTGTTAAGCTTCAAAAGCCATTCCGCATAATATCCCTTTGGGGAAAATCAACTAATTACGACATTGATTTTTCCTGCTTGCAGGTTGACTAAGCTACAGATCCTGGAGCTGCGGGAGAACCAGTTAAAGATGTTGCCAAAGTAGGTGGTTTTTATTTAACAAATTTTCCAAATGTGAAATATACTGAATGTTCATTTTTAATCGTTCAATAAAAGCACAGAGGCTGTGAAATCCATAGTTGCTTTATGAAGCGTGACAAGAAATAATTTTTTCATCCCTTCTTCTTCACTATGCCCTTCCTCTTGCACCCCCTGTAATATCTGTCCTTTATCCTTTTTTTTAATCATACTCTCTCTCTCTAAACCTCTAAGTGTAGTATTAAATTCCACTGTGTTACATAAGAGTCCCCTTTACTTGGCCACTTGCTCTGACAGGTTTTATAATCCTCTACGGAGATGGTAGTGAGGGTCTTTGTGCCATCTGAGTGGGGTGCTGTGAGACTCAATGCCCCACAAATATTAGAGAAAGCTCCAGGTGATTTTAGGGGAAGTTACTTTCTTTCCTGTTACTCTTTGATTTCATTTCTGTCACACTTCACTTGCTTTGCCATCTTACATTCTTATCCCCACCCCTCCAGTTTAGTTTCCTTTTATAATCTCCCTTTCTTTTTTCCTTTTTTTCCCCATTTATTTTTCCAGCCGGTGTATAAAGTGCAGTGCAGTTAGTGCTGCCGGTCAAAGCGGACCCTTTTTTTCTGGCTGTGTTTGCGTGACAGAGGCCAGACCTGTTAAAGTCTGGAGGCCTGACAAAGAAAGGGACTAATGATCGGGAGCGTTGCCAGAGCAACACACAAGCATTTCAGAGATGTAAACAAATGTGTGCAAAAGGGTGCAATAGAAACGGTCTCAGGGCTTCTGTATAGAAAGTGTTGCCTCTTTTCTCCATTTCTCTCCTCTGATGCACAGACACACACCAAGCACATCCATAAAGACAGTGTTTTAAAGAAAGCTGCTGTATTCCCCACAAGTCAGGTCATAAGCCCCTCAGTGCTGTTATTTTAAATGTGAACTCACTTTCTAGGTGAAACAGCACAGCTCATTCTCACCCACCACCACCACCAACCCCTTTTTGGTGGGGGTTGGGCTCCACCAGAAGTATTGGTGGGCCTCAGGTTTCAGTTCTTGCACTGAAAAAAACACAGTTCATTTCTTGGTCATCATCTCAGTCGCAGTCGCAAAGGTGCACTTCGATTACCACCGTTTTCATGGTCTTGATGTGCTTTTGATTATACTTTTTACTCAGCGATATCATGCTATATGAAAGTAGGGATGGACAAATTGTGAAATTTTAGGCTGGTTCTGATAGATGCCAGTCAGCCAATGCCAGTATTTATTTGCTCTTATTTAACTCGCATTTTTGTTGGAATCCATAGATTTCTCATAACTGCTTTAACTCTTCATCAGGCGACTTTTATTATTTGACCAGCTTTCATTTGATTTAACACAATCAAATAATCAGCTACAAATATCTATAAATGTCTTATTTGTATATGCTTATATCAGTCGTTAGAACCGATTTATAGGTGCAGTTACATGCCTGACCCCTGTGTATTATAGGAACAGCTCAGTAGATTAGCAGAAGACACATAAAACATTGGAAAAGTGCAAGTGCACTGTACATATTATTCATGTATTTCTTTCTTTTCCACACTATTTTTGTGTGTTTGTTTTCGCTGCTCCATTTAAGGATCAAATGTCCTCAAAGGCTTCTTGTCATTTGAACTGTGAGGAAAGACTAGTGCTTAATCACTAATACGCCCGTGTATAAATGTTTTCTCTTGTGCTATGATCAGTTAAATATGTTCAGAACTGTAAGTGGTGAAGTATTCCTGCTTGTTTACAGTCTAGGGGAGAATGTGAGCCTGTGACCTCAATGTGAGAGAAAATTTGGAGCAAGGCTTAGGGCGAGCATACGTCACATTTTCCATTATTTAGAGCATATTTCTATCACGCCTAAGCTCTGAAAGGTATTTATTTCCACATAAAATAATTCAGCAAAAGGAGCAAAGGTGGAGCATGTGTGCTTACAGAGTGAGCCGGCAGTGGTATTGGAAGGGAATTTTCTTTTGGTTGTTTTAAGTGTAATGTGTGAATTTCATATGGTGTTTGATTACCCCTGATTTTTTTGGTATGTTCCCTCCTTGTGTGTCTGCAGAAGCATGCAGAAGCTCACTCAGCTGGAGAGGTTGGACCTGGGGAGTAATGAGTTCACTGAAGTGGTGAGTGTCTGTCTGTCAGTGAGTGCTCAGGGCTCTCACCTCACCCACTCCTTCCTGTAATCTGTTTCTTCACCTTCTTTTTTTTAAAGCACATATGTAGAAAATTCTCATTTCTTTTCACTCTGACCCATCATTTGTGGATGATCATCTCATTGTTAATTGTCTGAGGATTCATTTTTACCCTGCTTTCTCCTTTCTGCACGTGCAGCCTGAAGTGTTGGAGCAGCTGACTGGACTCAAGGAGCTGTGGATGGACGGGAACAAACTGACCTTTTTACCTGGGGTATCATATACACTCATGTCCCTGTTCAGTGACTGCTGCTCTCTAACACATCATCTTGAGATTGTTTCCCTTGATTCCCCTCCACCCTTCCAACCCCACCCACCCCACCCCCGCCCCAAACTGCATGTCTGCTTAAGTCTTCATCAAAAAGAGCTGCAGTCAGTTTACATCAGACATTTAGCTCTCTGAAACCAGCAGAGAGGGCTGCACTTTGGACACAATTCTCTCATTGGATGAACACACAGTTTCTCCCCACCAACAAAATGCATGCTTTTGGGTTTGCAGATGTCCCAGGAGTAATTAGAACAAAACATCAGCTATGAAAGAATTATTATATTGGTGGATTGATAGTCAGAATTTGTTTAATGAGTTTCTTCTTTCATCCAAATGACCAGCTTGTTTGTAAGTGGGTCATAATTAAAGCATTAGTTCTGCTGCCAGTGTTTCAGCAGCATCAGCTGTAATCACAATCTGGCCTTTTATAAGCTATGACGTCCGTTGAGTATGAAACAAACCATTAAGTGTTACTGTTCTGCTTATAAAATGTGTTTTTTCAGCCTAAAAGTGTAATAATATTGCCCGCTGTCGGATCATATCATGCCTGCTGATATAGTTAGTTCACCTCACTGCAGGATGTATTTTGGCAATCGTCTTAATCCACTGCTTCAGGGTAAATCTAACAAATTAAGAGTGAATAACCTTCTCTTTTCTTTGGGGTCCAGATGATGGGTACACTAAAACAACTGGTCTATCTGGACGTGTCAAAGAACAACCTGGAAATGGTGGATGAACAAATCTGCGGCTGTGAGAACCTGCAGGACCTCCTGCTCTCCAACAATGCTCTCACACAGCTGCCCGGCTCCATCGGTGAGGATCACAGACACACACACACATTCACACACACACCTTGTTAGAGGAACGCCTGTTACCTGTTTAAAAAGCATGCAGGCTTTAACCAATACAATGTTCGCATAGGTACATGTGTTTTAACCAAACAGCAGTCTTATTTTCATTTTCAAGTGAGAAATAATGAAACCATGAAGAACCTGCAGTGCAGAGTATTCAGTCAGCATTAAGGCCCCAGTCACACAGACCTAGAGACCAGTTAGCAACCATCTAGCAACCTCTGGTTATAATGGGAAAAATGCCTGCAGCATTGATTTCACCCAGCCAGCAACCTGACCAGGGACTGACCTGTGCGTTTGAGGCCCACGGTTCCTCAATTTCTCAGTATTTCCAAACAGGGCTGAGTGTGTAGTTTGCTCTCTGTAGCACAGCTGGGTTGTGGAAACTCTGCTGTAATTACCACACGGTTGCTGTTGACTTATAGTTGAGCACCAGGTGATTTTGTATTTTAAATTCGTGGGTTTTTTTTTTGGTTTGGTTGTTTTGTATGTGCTACGTGAACACCCATGGAGGGTGGGCTTACCAAACTTCATGGGCAGATGCAAGGTTGGGCTTGTATATGGGGTCACTGGGGTCAAGATTGAGGTTGATACAGTGCAACAGCTATATTTCTTTTAAACTGACAAAGATTACTTTAGTTCTAGTAACTTTTTGAAGCCTGAAAAAAGGTCAGGACCTTTTACCTTGAGTGGCTCAGCTGATATTTGTCGAATTATTGCCAAATTAGGGTAAAGGAAACCATTTGCCACGATCTCTGTGCTCACTACCAGCGTGGACAATATAAATATAAGTGTTACAAGCTGCTCTTCCACACAGCTGCTCTGAGCTTGCCACATAGCATACAGTGTTCGGGGGTGGCAGTGGTCCAGTAACCCCCAGCAGTGCTGAACCCGACAACTTCTCAGGTGCAGCTGGGAGACAGACTGCTGCAGGAGTGCTGCTTTGTTTGTTTGTTTGTTTTCATCCAATATTTAAATATGAATTTTCAGAAGTCTGTTTTTTTATTAGAATACATAACTGTATGTTTTTTATTGATAGTCATAATTTAGAATTGCATCATTCTTTCCATCCCTTTTGGCAAAAACAGTTCATTTGAAACAGGCTAATAAAAACGTTTGTTGTTCCTCTGCGCACTGCTGTTGAAATCACAGTTGATTTCTGCTAAAGCCATTATTGTATTGACAGTGTGAATGAATCTAATTAACAGCTGTAATGGATCTTCCTCTTTGTTGTCTCTTTGTCAGCAAGTGAAAGTCAATAACTGACCTGAGCTGTTGTCTGTGCCTTCCTAATCCTGCCTCTGTGTTTTTTTCACTTTTCCTTTTTTGTAGGCTCCCTGAAGAAACTGACTGCGCTAAAAGTGGATGAAAACCAGCTGATGTACTTGCCCGATTCCATCGGAGGGTGAGCACCACAGCAGTAGCTTTGATAACAGCAGCGCAAACGCTGAGCTCAGTGGATTATTGTGCTGGTTTTATCTGCTGTGCATTGATCTCATAAAACGTCTTTCTGGACAAATCAGATACGTCTGTTAAACAGAATGTGTCCCACTGCTCAGTTTGTTTTGGTCTCACACTGATGATAATGAGTCGATTAGTAATGGCTGTGGCTATAAAGAATGGTTATGAATACTGTAGTGATTTAAATAGTTCACTGCATTGGGGACGAGCTGCTGGTCAGATGACCGTCATAATAGAATAACGATAGACGAAATCCTGCGTTGCTGTTCTGAGGCAGGTAAACCCAGCGGCTGCCGAGCAGCGAGTCAGGTCCACATGATCCTCTTTCTACTTTGAATCAGTGACACACAATGCACAAAGATTAGGTTCCATTTAATCCATCAGTGCTTTTATTTTTTAATCCATCCACTCTAACGTCCATGAGAAAGACAAATCTGCATTAGCTGATAAATACAGTTGTAGCCGTGCAGGTTTTTTTTTATTTCTGTTTTCAAACACCCTCAATTATCCCTTATGTTAGAATGTGCCTTCTTATGTACTTTGACATAGATTATGTGACAAAGCCTATGGTTAAGCTTAATCCCATGCAAGGATTTTAGCTTAAGCAAGCTCATTTTTCCCCCATTTTTATGTAGCTGATTTCATTTAGTTCAATGCTAGTCCGCTGGGCTGTTTTTCCCCTGGTGTATTTTCAGCAGACGGGTCAGATGCTTTCAGGCACTGTAGCACATTTCCGGTCAGACTGCCTTTGCACTGATTTGAATACTCAGTGCATTTGCATTTATCATTTAGCAGAAATTCCCCTTCTGTTATGTCACTTTACGGTAACTTGTGTTATTTAGTTGTTTCACTTCAGCATATTTTAATGTGTAAGTGCTGACTATGTTGTAATGAGAAATCAGAATGCACACATGTATGTTGTAGCAAAAGAGTTGCCGAATAATGGGTAGCTTTGGTCTTTGTTTGAACCTCAGCAGATGCCATCTGAATGAGCTTTTTCATGAATGTAAATAAATGCGATAAACATGTTCACTATATTTAATATACAGCATGCAATCATACTAGATTGCATGGTCATGACAGGATAATGAATCATTAAGCCCCACCCCATCTGTAGTGTCTTAACTGCTGGTGGTCATTTTTTGGCACTAATGGCAGTTTTTGCCATTAAAGTGTGAGCATTTTTGGCAGCCACACGATTCAAACCCTTCTGCGTCTTCTCTTTATCAGGCTGACATGCATCGATGAGCTGGACTGCAGTTTCAATGAGATTGAAGCGCTTCCCGCCACCATTGGCCAGTGTGTCAACATGCACACCTTTGCTGCAGATCACAACTTCCTTAACCAGCTTCCACCCGAGGTGAGTGTGCTCCTCAGTTTAGAGGTACTCGTCCATCTGTTCCCATCCTGCAGCTAGAGTCCTTGTTTTCCTCGCTTCACAGATGGGCAACTGGAAGAAGGCAACTGTGCTGTTCCTACATTCCAACAAGCTGGAGATTTTGCCCGAGGAGATGGGTGACATGCAGAAGCTCAAAGTCATCAATCTCAGCAACAACAAGTGAGTCCACTCTACCACTGTCATGTTTGTGCTCATGAGAAAGAGCTTAGATGACAAAACTTAATGTCGATTTTTTTTTTAGAATGTCTGATTCGTAATTCTAAGATGGAAAATGTCTGTGTCCTTCTGTCCTGTTTGTTTTTGTGCATCAGATCTGTTTGCAATGATTTACTTTGATCAGACAAAACAAGATTTTAATTATGAAGTTTACACATTTTTTTCTAAATGTTATCAGGTGAACTCACAATAATTGATAAAAACAATCATTAGATTAGTCAATAACACTAATGAAATTACATAATAAAAATTATATTTACTTGAAACTCCGGGAATTTTAAAAGTTGCTTTTTGGGAAGCTTTGAAGCTTCATCAATTGAAAAAAAAAAAAACACAAAGCAGTAAAATATCTTTTTGTCGCGCTTGTTCACAAATGTGGATAAGAGTGTAATTTCACCCTGTGAGTGAAATTGTACCTGCAGATTACAGCGTCATTTTGAAGGGGTATTAAGTCTTGTTAGAATGATAATCAGTAAGGCTTTGGAGGCTGCCTTGGCTATTTGATTTCCATTTTATGTAGAAGTTAAAATTTCCAGGCTTTTTTTTTATAGTCAGCCTGCTTATATCAAATTTGTCGCCATGGATTAAATCGCTTTTTTAATCTTCCAGAAATGCGTGTAGTTTGTGAATATATCTTTTTGCTGACTGAGTGCCTGTGATTGTTTGTTCTACTTCAGACTGAAGAATCTTCCGTACAGTTTCACCAAACTGAGTGAGCTGACTGCAATGTGGCTGTCTGAAAATCAGGTAAGTCTTCTGCATAAAGGCTGGTTCTGAGGTATCAGATGGGGCTCTGATAGCAGTAGGCTAAGTGACTCGCAGTAACAATTCAGCTGTAAACCAAGAAGCAGGCAGCTCACAGGAAGGTACATCTAACCACTTCCAGGCCATTTGAGCTAATGCAGGTCAGATCAGGTGACCAGTTGTGGAAACAAAGTAGAGGCAACTTCACCTACATCCAAGGTGCATGGAGGAGAGCAAACATCTCAAAGAGGCCGAAGTTCCAGCAACAAGTTTATTTCCTGACCAGCACTTTTTAGCCTGTCACGGTAATTGTCTTTAAAATGTTAAAGGATCCTGATGAATGTCAGCAACTGTCCCCCACCCCTTGTACCTCAATGGTAGTCTAGACAAGTCCTTCAGAAACCTCAAGCCTTGAATGTGAGGCAGTAGCAGCCAGACAGAATTAAACTGAAGCTCAAGATTACCATGCAAGTTATGGTGCGTGAAATTTGGACTTCTTAACAGAAGACGGGCCTAACAGAGGTAGAAACGCTCGAGTCTGGTCAGCTCACGTGTGAGGAACAGGCTTAGAATCCCAATTAGTCACAGCAGGGTGACTTTGTATGATAAAGGAAAAGACCTCCGCATATGAATCCTAACAGAACAGTGTAAGTGTACAAAGGCAAAGAAAGGATGGAGAAAACTCTGTGGGACTATACTGATTCAGTGTGTTGGCTTTTGTCCATCTTCTTTCCAAATGACAGTCAGACTCTGACTGCATTCTGAAATCAATTATTCATGCCTTTTTTTTCTTCTCCTGACTGGACTGTTTCAAGGTTTTGTTTGGGTGCCTTAACAAAATGTCCTTGGAAAACTGCAGATGCTTGAGAATGCTGAAGGAAAAGCTAGAGAGCCCCCATCACTGCTGTCCTGGTCTTACATCAGCTGCATTTTTGGGTCATATTTATATATATATCAATCACTTTCCTACCTTTAATATGTGAGCTCTTAATAAGGACACTGTGAAGACACAGTCTGTAACGGGCACATCAACACGAAGACGCATGAATATGGTTGGACAGGTGCAACAAGGCCTGACAGGGCCTAAGGGGACCTTAGAGCAGCTTCATCAACAAATGCATGACAGGAAGAGGCACCCAGATGTGTTAAAGTAATGTCAAGGCAGATTAGAAGTAAACAAAGTCAGAGTGAAATATCTGCAGAATTTGGGGAAGACTGGTTGAATTTATCACGGATCCATCTTGTGATGTGTCATCTTCCCTCACAGTCAAGCGTGCTCTCTTCCACAGTTGAGGTTTTTATGTACCGAGTGTTTGTTAAAGGACTGCTGATGGCACACTCAAACACACTTTTGTCTCCCACAGTCAAAACCCCTCATCCCTCTCCAGAAGGAGGAGGACCCAGAGACTCAGAAAACAGTGCTGACCAACTACATGTTCCCCCAGCAAATTAGGACTGAGGAATGTGAGTAAATCACTCTGGTTTTTAGCAGCAGGACTGCATCAAGGATCACAGCTTGTTAATAAGTGCTACCGACACTCATATAAACTCCTGAAGTTTTACTTGTTTGGAAAATCGCTAAAACACGAAAAGCACTGACTGAGTTTTCATTAAATAATCTACACTACCATGTTTACCCTCACAAAGTTTGATGACCTACAAGGATCCCTGGATGCATATTTTATATGAGACCTTGTTATCTGAGACGTGGGCAGAAGAAACACTAGCCATCGTCTTCTTGTCAAGCACCTGTTAGTTTGGTTTCCTTTTACAGCAGAAGGCTCGCACTGACCCGGCTGCATCTTTACTTTAGAGCGTTTAGTGGTTCAAAATCTGAGTGCCTGAGCTGCTGAAATGGTCACGAGTCCTTTTTGAGATGTCAGTGATTTGTCACAAGCTGAAAGGTTACTCATCTGTGGCGGGCTTCATACCATTTACTGTGTTTAATAACTGGGATTTTTTTTTTTTTATAATCCGATCAAGCTTTCTCTTCTCCCGGGAGCCTGGAAGTACTCTCAGCCAGGCTGCAGTTAACATGTTTTACAACTTGTTGACGTGACGAGTACACAGCAGGTGACTCACAGCGTCCACTGTGGCATCACACTGTGGTGTGCCAAGTTGAACCAAAGTTTTTTTATCTACTTTTTCAGCTGATCTTGGCAAAGATTTACCCAAATAGGATCTCTTATCAGAACATGCTACTCAGCACCTATACACTTAGTGTCTGTATGTTGCTAAATTGAGGGCAGCAGCTTTTTAACACAGGAAACCACAAAGACACCTTCAGAAATATAATGCAGCGTTTAATGATTGTCTGTTTGTACTCGAAAGCTTGCTGTCCTCTTGCAGGAGTTATGGTGAAACAGGGATGTTGAGCAGAATCTTTCATTATTGATTAACAACAAACTTGTTCTTCTGCATTTTACAAAGGAGTATTAAACTGGAGATTAACTCGTAGTAGCAAAATATCCTTTAGTACATTTTTGGATGCCAGCATAGGAAAGGAATTTATTGCAGCAGCCATTCCAGGGATCAGCAGGATTGTTGGGTTCTTGTGGAGTTTCATGGGTTATCTCCTGATTTTCAAGTTCCTCCACAGCTCCCCTCAGTTCATTCCTCGCGTTTCCTTTGCGCCATCTTGTGGTCAGATTTATTATGCAACCAATGATGTTGAATTAAAAATCCTAATTTGGGGGGAAAACACCTGATATTCATCCACTGCCTGACATTGTTTTTGTTTTTATGTTTTTTTTTTCCCCAGACATTCCAAACTCTGACTCTGAGAGCTTTAATCCAACTCTGTGGGAGGAACAACGTAAGCACCGAGCTCAGGTGGCCTTCGAATGTGACGAGGACAAAGATGAGAGAGAGACGCCCCCGAGGGTTAGTGCTGCACATTTGTTGCTGCTTACATAATTGGGCGAGGAAAAACAACAGTGGAGACACAAATTACCGCAGCAGCAGGGACATTGTGATCCTCTGAGTTTTCTGCTACAAATCTTCACTTTTCGTCCTCATCTACAGTTTCTGAGTCTGCAGTGATGAATTTCTTTGCACTCTGTGCCACTAGTGGTTTTTGCACCTAAATGGATGGGGTCTTGTAAAATGGGATGTCATTTCTGCTTAACCCATGAAAGGAATCTTCCATACGTACAAACAAAACTTTATTTTATTTGATATTTATTAGTATGCTATTAATTTTAATCTGTGTGTATTTGAACTGTTTCAGGAGGGAAACCTGAAGCGCTACCCTACACCATACCCAGACGAGCTGAAGAACATGGTAAAGACTGCCCAATCAGTGGCTCACAGGCTCAAGGAGGACGAGTCAAGTGATGAGTCGGGCAAAGAGGCAAAACATGTTGAGAGAAACCACATCGGAGTGCAGGACGTGGGGGTAAAGGTCAGTAAAGGCTTGTAACACTTAAGCCTAGCTCAGCTTAAAGTTTAATTTCTACTGCCTCATTTTAATCCAAAACTAATCACCTGGGCTGTTTTCGTGCAGGTGATCGAGGCCCCCTGTCAGAACGGTGTGGCATCAAACATGGAGCCCCACATGTCTGCTGACACGTGTGTCCAAAATCCCTCTGCGCCCAAATCAAAAGACACTTCAGAGTCTTACAGCTCCCAGAAAATCCCTCTCAAGTCTTCAGAGGACTCTATGATGAACCACGAGGACACGTTAGAGGTAGTCCAAACAAAACAGTGTTTTCTTGAGTTCTCACAGTTTCACCAACAACAAATACAAAGTTCTCTCTCTGTCCTCAGGACTCCGAGGAGCTGTCAGATGAGGAAGACGAGATGAAGATTGCAGAGCTGAGACCTCCTCTTATTGAGATTTCTATCAACCAGCCTAAAGTAGTGACTCTTAGTAAGGATAAAAAAGGTAACTCTAAAGGCTCTGAAGTGGGGAAGTGAAATGTCTGGATGCAGAACAATAACACATTATCTCTAATTAACAGATGATGGGAAAGATGCAGACTCTCTGCTGGATGACACCGTTGCTAACAGCAACCAGAACAACAGTAACTGCTCATCTCCATCACGCATGTCAGACTCTGTGTCTCTGACCACAGACAGCAGCCAGGACAATTCTCTGTGCACACCTGAGCGAGAGGCAAAGATGCCTTTCCTACCAAAAAGCCGGTTAGTGATATTCAATACTTTAATATAGACTGAAACAGGTGTTCCTCCTGCTCTTATTATTGTGAGCTTACAATACACAATCTTTATTCAGGCAAGAAGATGAGAATATGAACCAGCCCAAGGACACCACCCCTCTCCTCCATAATGGCAATGGCTCTGAAACATCTCTCCAGACCCTGTTAAAAACCCAGCAGACACCACCAGAGAAAATGGGGGACTATGATCTGTCCATGGAAGCCAGACTGACCTTCATTGAGAAGGGAATAAACAATGGTATGGGAGATACTTACACAAAGTGGGACCAGATTAATATGAATGTGACCAAACTGCAAACCGACAACATGGTTCAGCTGGATGAGTTGGACAAACCCAAGAATGGTTCCGTAGCTCAGGACGACTTGGACGGCAAAGAGTGTTACGATAACATGGATCATTTACAGAATGGAAATCAACAGGCGAGTGACTGCATCAATAGTCTGGGGAATAACAGCCAAGGGATGAGAGGAGAGACTTCTGCAGTGCACGTGGCATCGACAGGGGTGACAGCCAGCAGTGACATGTCTCTGTCTCGCAGCACTGAGGAACTGTCTCCAGAGAAAAGGTGCCATCCTCTGCAGGTGCTGAAGTCTCACAGTATCAGCAACATAGAAACAGGGGCCATGAGGCTGTACTCCTTTGATGGGGATGACGATTCAGCAGGGACTAGGGTGGCAGGGGCCGGCCCAGGGCCGGGTGTTCAGGCCCAGAGCATAGTCAGGAGCAAGTCAGCCGGTCAGTTACTCAATGATCAGACTCTCCTGGTCTACTCCAACTCCGCTGCATCTTCTTCAGACCTGCTCTCTTCTTCTAAGCCTCCTGCCAACACTGGCAGACATCCAGTCTCCTCCAGCATGGCCATGGGAACCCCTCCTCCTCAGTACAACATACAGTACACGAGCAGTGGCGTGTCTAAAGAGGGTCTCTGGGGCCAGAGGACAGCCATGGCTTCAGAGCATCAAGGCTACCACCCTCCTCCTCCTCCACACTCACTAGCCAACACCAATTACTCAAACCGTAATCAGGCACCTCCCTACCCTCTGCAGCCCCAGCAGAGAGGGCCTCCAATGGTTTCTAAACCTCCTGGGGAGATGTGGGCTAAGGAGAGACTTCATTCTACTGGGGGCCAACCTAGAAGTAGCACCCTACAGAGGCAAAGCAGCTCTGGCTCCACAGCTTCCATGGGTGACCCAAGGCGTATGCAGGTGTCAGACGGGGACTACATGACATACAGGGACATTCACACCCTCGCCAGGGGGCCACTGGCAATGAGTCAGGCCATGCAGAGGCCCCTCTCAGCTCGCACTTACAGCATCGATGTACCCGGAGCTTCCAGGCCTCACAGCAGCAGGCCACAGGCCCATGAGCTTCCAGAAAGGACCATGTCTGTTAGTGACTTCAATTACCAGCACAGCAGCCCCAACAAGAGGCCCAATACCCGGGTGAAGTCTGAGCACTCGCTCCTGGACGGGCCGGCACAGATGCAGGGAGGAATGGGAGCGGGGAGGGTTCCAGCAGACTGGAGAGACCAGGTGATGCGGCACATCGAGGCCAAGAAAATGGAAAAGGTAAAAAGCATTAATAAACACATCTCTATTCATAGTTTTGTCCTTTTTTGAGAAATATTTGTGTGAAGTTTTGATAGATTTAAAAAATGATGCAGGAAAAAAAAGCATTTAACTTGTGTTTGAATCATTCAGAGTAACATCGATTTTTTTGTTTGTTTGTTTTGGTACTTCTGAATGCAAACAAAATTTAAGACACTTGTGGTTCAATCAGCTTTGTAGGCAGCCATCAGAACCCACCCCTACTTTGAATGATCTCACAACCTGTTCAAACCAAAACTGGAATATTTGTGTGTATCAACTATTTAGTCGCAGCTTACTAACCCATCTATATGCAAACTAGTTCTGATTCACTGCATGTTTGTCTGTAAATGCTGTAAAACTCTTTGTTGTATGTTTTTTTTTATGTCATCACTCATTTGGTGGATTGCATGGCCACCACTGACTTGTTGGTGCTGGATGTTCCGTGTCATCAGAATGCGCTGTCTCGCTCCTATAATTGCAATAACGCTCCACTGAGCTGGTCTCACTACGGCAGCTGTAGGGATATACATGCAAGCCAAGGGTCCCTGGTGTTTAGTGGCAGGGACGGACTGCCCTACGGAGCTCTGGGCTTCTGTGTGAGTACTGTCAACTCGTAGTTAGCTCCTGCAGCTCATACTAAAGCCTGGGCATCCAGTTCCTGCTAGTTTCACATCCTTTGCAAGATAAGGAAATGTCTGGTTCCTAATCTCGTCGATGTTGAAGTGATCACAGGAGCTTGGAAGCCATGTTTCACTTGTCCTTTTATAGGCAAGTGAAAATAGATTTCCGAGCATATGATTTCTCATGACCATGATCTCTGGTGCCTAATATCAGAGTTGCTTTTTTCTTTGGTTAAATACAAGTAGAGCTGTTTTAAAAGGGGTCAGATTATTTTGTACCATAATTAATTAGTGTCCTTGGTTTGTTCCATTAAAAAACCTTCCTGTGGAATAATCAGATGAATATGAATTCACTTAAACTGATGTAGAAGTAATCAAATGTGCTGAACCCACTTCCTGAAAATGTTTAGAGGCTCTACGAGGAAAAATATTTGTCTGACAACAAGAAAACAAACAGAGAAGCTTACCTTCAGTTGTTCATGATGATGAATGTTCCTGGTACAAAGCGACTCCTTTTAAACCTGCCAGGCTCTTGTACATCAGAATCAATATCGGCATGCGTTCTCTCTCTACCTTGCCACCCTTGAATCATCTTGTCACTGTAATGCATCTCACAAACCACTCGTTTTCTTCTCCTTTAACTGCACTTCAAATCCTCCTTGTGCTTGTCTGTCACCTTCAATCCAAACTTTTGATCACTTCAGAATCGTTTCATAACCTCTCACGGTGTGTGTGGGGGGGATAAAAGCTGTGTTTGTGAAAGGTAAGTAGTCAAAGTGTGTGTGTCTAAATTATTTATAAGGGGGGTATTAGATCTTTAGATGCAAAACTCAAGCTGTCTGAGACTGTTGTGTAACCTCCTTTACTGCTTAACATTCAAGATTCACCTCATCTCCTGGAGGCTGGTGCACATTATACTCTGCTGTGTCTGAACAGAAGCTAAGCAGAGTTTAATCGCAGCTTTTCATCATCTTAGTTGGTGTGTTGCTCCCTCGCTGGTGTTTTCTAAATCAGCACCTCACTGTCTCGTGTGATCCCCATGAGTTTTAATAATCGACCTTGTTTCGTTATCCTCGCTTGCAAACAGGGATTAAAGTGGGCCAGAGGTATCCAAAATGGTGTTCCTGCACCTTCAGTTACTGAGCAATTAAATCCAGTGAGCATGTTAACACAAACTGTGCATCCAGATCTGATCTGGTATCTAATCTATACATGATGTGTTTTTGTGTAACATCTTGTAAACTAATTAAAATATAATAATTTTGTGTTTTTCAAAGGTTACATAAAAAAATATTTGCCGTTCAGTGC
>VOQJ01045098.1:0-25615 GCA_015052665.1 Apistogramma diplotaenia | reverse complement strand
AAATAATGTTGGGTGGGGTGGGGGGGGGGGGGGGGGGTTGGGTTTGTTGGTTGGGTGGGTGGGGGGGGGGGGGGGGGGGGGGGGGGGGGTGGGGTTCATGTTAGCAGAAATCAGTTTAAATTCAAGGTGATAATGCTGCTTAGATTCATTCACTGAATCACTGAAATATGAGCTTCAGATTGCCTGGAGGGTCAAACTCAGCCACACAGTTTTCTGCTCTCCAGTTGGCTAAAGCCACAAAGAGCCGTGAATAATGGAGTAGCAGCACAGGTCAGCTGATCAGCGTGTACACAAATAAAAATCGACTAAAATAAAAAAACTAATTATTACTAAGTAATACTATCCCCCCCCGTGCTGCTCCGCTACAGCCAGTCTTATGTACGGTATAGCGGTCCCACTTTAACCCCTTGGTTGCAAATTGATTTCAGCAGAGTGAGGGTGGAGTACGGTGTTGGTAATCATCCTTGTCTTCCCTTTCAGGATGATGTTTTTAGTCCCCAAGGGATGCAAAGCTACGTTGTGGACCCACTCAGAAAAGTAGGTGTAATACCCTTTAGACTGTGTTTAGTAAATCATGAAACTAACTTGCAGTGCAAACAGAAGTTTGTTTACAGTAACCAAGATGTTGCTTATCATCTGAACTGGTGGTTTTGCTATGTGCGCACTAGTGAAAGTTCAGAGCCAAAGAACCTTCTGTTCACTGTGTGATTGTTTCCCAGGTGCCTTTGATGAATGGTCAGATGGGTCCTTCTGTTCGTCCTCCGATGAGCCAGCCATCCATGGCACGCCACCCTTCCAGAGAGCAGCTTATCGATTACCTGATGCTCAAAGTCTCCCAGCAGCCCCAGGGGCCTTCGCGAATTCCACAAGACCCCATCCAGCAAGAGGTAAACCATGGATTATTATTCAGTGTTTCAGAAAATGATGCATCTTCTTGGAGAAGCCTCTTTCCATTAGTCGAGCTGTTGTCATTACGCCTCCCTGTGACTGGCCCACACATTTCAGACTCATGATATAATTGGCTGAAGTCCACATTGAGCTTGTGCCAGCCTTTTAGCAACTTGCACTGCTGTTCCAGGTTGAACTTGTTCCTACTCCCACAAGTCTGAACTTGGCGTTGTACAAGCTGAGAAAGGCCAATAAATATCCAACTGTAAAGCCTCAGGTTATTGTTTCAGCTTTTAGTATTTCCTTCATTCTTTATGGTAAACTAAGCTGACCTCCAGCTGCCTACTGCTTTGCATTAATATGTTATTACACTCATCAGACATAAAAGTGGTTTGAAAGTGAAGCAGACGCCTGCCCCTCCTCTCAGCTGTGACTGTGCTCTGCTGGCAGTTTCATTATTTCTTTTTCCTGCTTCTTTTTTATGAGTCCAGTGTTGGAGTGCGACCATGAGGAGCTGGTGCCTATTCAATCACTTTCTTTCATTTATATTTATAGCAGCAGCACATTAATTCAACAAAAAAAGCTTCTCCTTTAACTTCCTACTGAGGTTTTCTTGCTAATGTGAGAAAAGTGCAATGTAATAGTGAAAATCTGTAATGAAAGTTTGTGGGTGTGTTTCAGATCCGTGTGAAAGTGGAGAAGAATCCCGAGCTGGGTTTCAGTATATCAGGAGGAGTGGGAGGCCGGGGAAACCCCTTTCGTCCTGATGACAATGTAAATTAACGCCTTGATTTTAATTAATTTTTTTCCTGGCACAACACAAATCGAAGGCACTTTGTGGGTGCTGGATTTTATATCTTGTCTTATCATTTCAGGGTATATTTGTGACAAGGGTTCAACCTGAGGGACCAGCATCGAAAATTCTTCAGCCCGGGGATAAAATCATCCAGGTATTCACCTGTCCGTAGGAATAAGCATTTGGTGATTAATTAAAGTCTTCAGAATATTAAGCACTAATGTAACCTACCATTCTCTCCCCCTCCTCAGGCAAACGGATACAGCTTTGTAAATATCGATCACGGGAATGCAGTGTCCCTTCTGAAGACTTTCCCAAGCACTGTGGACTTGATTATCATGAGAGGAATGCAAGCATAGAGTGAAACTGACCTCAAACAGAGTGAGACACATGAGCGAGGAACTGAGAAACGTATGTTGACTGTCGTATTTTTATACTCAGAAGAGACTGATCCGTTGCTACCTGTTGGGACTATTTATAGTAGAGATCATCATAGCCTTGATTAAATGGGATAAACCACTGAATGTAGTGGATCAAAGTGAGACAGCAGCAGAGAACATCTGCAAGTACGTGTCCTCAAAAGGCCATCACTGTGGTATATATATATATATATATATTTTTTATACAAAAGAAGCTGAAGATATGACGTCACCTACTGTGGTCTCTGTACAGGTCATCTCCCCCCAAACTCTTGATCATGAGTTTGAATTTACTTCTGCAGATGGACGTAAATCTGACCACTAGTGGGGCAGGGTTCCTTCTCATCTGGCATCCAGTTTGCCCCCCCTGTTTTTTCTTTTCTTTTCATTTTAAGATGTTGAAACCATCTTCCAGTCTGCTGTGATCTTAACTGGGGGACAGTGTTATGTGCTTGCTATGTGGAGACGAATGTAGATCAAGGAGGTATTTGGCTTTGTTTTATTTCCCCCTCCAAGACTCAAGGCAACAATCCACCCCTGCTTCCACAAACCTGTGAATATCCTCCGGCATACGGACACTTTCCTGTTCAGTTCATCCCTGACCTCACCACTCCAACTGGGCATATCATGTAAGCAGGACGTTGGAAGCTTGCACAGTGTGGGGAAAGAATAGAAATGGATCCCATGTTCTCGGAAGCTGAGGAAACGCACCCTGCATGTGATCACATGAGATGGGGAAAGCAAGATGGAAATTGGCATATTGGTGGAATATAATAGTTGAGGTTTAGCATGTATTTGCTCAGCCTCAATCTGCTTCGCAGGGCTTTGATTGAAAATTAAGAAAATCCATATTTGGTTATGAGTTATGAGCTGCCGATAGATGCATCCAAGCTGTGTGTTTCCCAAAACCTGAAAGCAGTTTGAAGCAGAGAAAGATGTGGCGGTTATGCTAGTTAACCAAAGCAAGTTTAGAATAGTGGTCAGAAGGTCAAAGCAGGAGACATGTTCAGAGAGATTTGAATAAGGTGTACGTTTCACTCGTGTTTTTGTTTTTTGGCTTTTATTTTTGTTGTTTTTTAGGGGCTTCCTTTTGTCAGGCAGCCAGCGGTGAGCTGAGAAGGTTTCAACATCTGGCAGTTTCTTGTTTCTTTTTTTTTAAAATCGACCACAGGTTGCCTTTTGTGTCTGTAAAAATGTTTAACCATGCTTTTTTTTTTAATCATCTTTGTTTTCCTTTGCTGTACAGAGAATAGATTTGGGAGAAACAAGTTGTCAAGTGCCATAGACCTTGAACTGTTTGAACGGGGGGCGACCTTTGACACCAGAACTCAAGCAATACTCACGTATTCACAACTTCCTGAGTACATTAACAGCATAATGGCTTAGAAGCAATATTTAAAGCCTTTATTTTGATTCACAAAAAAGTCATTTTTTTAAAAGAAAGAGCACGACCTTTTACTATTCCCTGATGATTTTACATTTTTTTATATTGCGAAAAGAATCTTTTCTTTCTTTTTTTTTTTGTAATGAAATGGCACAGGAAATACATATATGGTAGTGTTTTTAAATAAATAAATAAATAAATCCGCGTTGAGTAAGAGCGAATGTTTCTGCCGGAGCTTTGTGCCGTGTGTTGCGTAGATTACCGTGTCTGCTGATGTCCGTGCGTGCAAAAAGTCGGTCGACATTCGTAATGTTCGTCAGAGAAGGAATAAAAAGTTTTTGTTTCGTAAAGCAGTTGCGTTCAGTTTTAAAAAGCGAGATATTCCCTCGTCGGGACAGTAAATCCCTCATTTGTGGCCGCTGAGTCGTGCGATTTAAACGGCATTGTTACCCCGCAGTGTTGGAATAGAAGCATTCCCTGGAACCTCTGGCAGCCGATTGGATTAGGAGTCGTGCTCTTTGATGCACCGGCGAACCCAAATGACAACACTGTGGAACTTGACTAAATTTCTAATCCCTTTAATAGGATAATATTTGTAACAAATGAACCATTAGGTTTTGAAACTCAGTCTAATATTGGCTCATTTTATTTTCAGGCAAATGACATTTTTTTCTCACAACCTATTTTTATTTTTCACGCTGATGAGATTATTGATTTTTAATTGTTTTCATTTTGTGGGTGTTTTTATGTTCTGTTGACTTTTAAGGGGGAATGGATTAATGGTCACTTTATAATCATGTCAAAAAATGAAAAGCAGTCTGACATCGTAGACAATCTAGCGAGATAAAACATGTTCTCACACTTTCTTCATCCGTGTTGGGTTTTGTTTCTTAAGCTGCCATTTTTATTTATTTAGCACTCTTCTGTGGACTTCAGACCTTACTAATCAAATTGTAAATACTCTAAAAAAGTTAGAGGTAAAAAGAGGTAATAATGGCATTAGTGACTTGCGATTGTAAAACCAGCAATAAATTGCAATTCTGAGGCACCCATTTTAATGTATAGCTACTTTTTCTAAGGTTTCTCTAGAAACAGTCACAGTGAGTTGATGATGATCATGATGATGATGATTGATATGCATTTATCCAACATTCCAGATTTTGTACATAATGACCTGTTTCTGAAGTAACCTGTGGAAAATAAACTAATGCTGTTTAACACAGATTCTTCTGTCGTTTCTTGCTTCCTGTTGATGTGAAACTGGAGTTATGTGACCCGGGTCACTCTGTGCATGGATGTACAGTTGGGTCCACATGTTTTTTGACACTGATATTTTTTTTTTTACCTGCAGGTTATGTTTTCGGTAGGTGTTTGGGGGGAGGGGTGGTATAAGGAACAGTTAGTTACATTTTGGTGGTGATCCAGATCACCATCTGCATCCAGGAATTCTTCAAAAGGATTCTTTATGATTTTGAGATGGGGATAATACTCACATTCACGAAGTTTGATGGAACCGTCTGGAAATATTCCTTAGAGACCCAAGACCATATTTCATTTTGAAGGTCAAAGGTCAAGGTCAGCAAAAACTTTGAATAATGTAAAAATAAATCCCCTTCTCATCATTGCCAAATAACAGGAATTACAGCCAATTTTATTTATTTACTTTTTGTTCAAAATGTCACATTTTTTCCCATCTGAAGGCAGAGAAAAATGGCCAAGTATGTCACCTCATCTCAATGCAGCAGAGCAGCTTTTCAGTTGCTGAAGCTGAGAGACCCACAAACACGCAGCAGCTGGAGACAGCTGCAGTAAAAGTCAAGCAGAGCATCTCAAGGGAGGAAACATGTGGCAACATCCGTGGGTTCTGCGCTTCAAGAGGTCCACTGACGAGTATTAACAACAATCCTTATATTAAAATGATGTTTATATGAAGCCCCGTATCTTGATTGACTGACTGGCTCCACTTCTCTACACCTGCTGGTTTAGGGATTATTTTAAAGTGGTGATATGCGACCAAGCCACTATCGCAAAAGCCTTTCTTTAATGTGGCTGTATTACAGAACACTTCATATCATCACTGTAGAGGAAGATGCCGGAGTGTGCTCACTGGACCACAACTGTGCACCCTGAGGCCATTGGAAATGCCACTAATGCACATGCCACCACCCCACTACCAGGTATTCACCTGTTATTGTTGCTGTGATTGGGATGGACAAGATGAGCAGATTAGATTGAACGCTTTGGAGACAAAGTTAGAGAGACAAGGCTCAGGTGGTTTGGACATATACAGAGGTAGAGGTAGTGGATATATTGGGCACGGAGCTGCCAGGTAAGATGAAACGTCCTCATAGCAGGAAAGTAATCAACACACTGTGCTACTGTCATTTTGAACCGCAATATTTAGTACTGTTAGAGTGTAAGTTTCTTGTTCCAGGCAGCATTGTTTGATTTTATTATAGGTACCATTATGCTAAATAAAGCCTTTTTTTCTGAGGCAGCTAAAAGTTCATTTTCGCCCAGACCTGTAATGTACAGTACAATGCACCAGGGGGAGGTAGCGGACCTCCAAGATTACTGTCCACTCCGGTTTGGAATGAAGAGGAAGAAGGTGAACCCTGTCGCTCCTCCCTCCTGGATGCTCTGTGTATTTACCACAGTGGGGTAACTGATAAATAAATAGACTTTTACAAAAAGCATATTCAGTAGTTCAGTAATGAGCGGGATACCGGGGACTGCCGTCGTCCAGGTCACCAACCTGTCCTCGGCGGTGAGCAGCGAGCAGATGCGCACTCTCTTCGGTTTCCTGGGAGACATCGAGGAGTTGCGGCTCTACCCACCCGAGTAAGAGCAGCCTGGCTCGGCAGGGCTAGTTAAGCAATACTGCGGATTTGCGGCCTTGCCGCGGTCCTTATATTAAAACGAAAAAGTCCCAGGTGATATGAAATGATTAACCCGCGTCTCTTCGCTTTTTCCCTCTTGTTTACAGCAACGCCCCCCTGTCTTTCTCGTCCAAAGTGTGTTACATAAAGTACCGGGACCCTTCCAGTGTTGGTGTGGCGCAACATCTCACTAATACTGTGTTTATTGACAGAGCTTTGATAGTAGTGCCATGTGCGGAAGGTGAGTGCGGGCCTTTACGTTTGAAGAAACAAAAATGACAGTGTGAACTTAATTAGGGCTTCCTTCGCTTCAGTGCAATGTTTGTTGCTGTGGTTGAATTTTAGGTTATTATTATTATTATTATCATCATTATTATGATTAGTCCACTTAAAAAATTGACAAACTGTGCTGCCGGTTATTTTATTTATTTATTTTTATTTATTTAATAGCACGTTTTGTCACAGGTTATGGGCTGTATCATCTCAGATAAACTAACTTAGAAAACAAAAAAGCTAGCACCCAGCCAGGGTCTCTGTTTGGTGTCACAGGATGGTTTCCTCACAGGCCTTTAAAGCTTTGTTGACTGTTTTTGAAGCTGAAACCTGACTGTAAACACTGGACTGCCTGCAACAAGTAGCTTGCATATTTTAAATACTGCTTCTTGGAAATTACACAATAACTCACCCCTTTCTCTCTTCATTTTATTTTTTTTTTTCGCCGCTCCTTTTCATTAAATCTCCCTGCTCTTTGGTGCCACTGTTGTTCGCTTGTGTACAGTCAAAATGATATCACCTCTGACTTTGATGCTTTTTTTGTCCACGTTGACTTGGTGCTGGATGGCTACTGAGTTTATTAATTTGGTTTTGTATGTTTTTTCTGTGTGATTATGTGTGCATATCAGATGACTAGAGTGGCCCAGCTGTTACACTACTACACTAGCCTGAGTCAGGCATTGTTTTCCAAGCCACTATCCCCGATCGGGCCAACGCAGCCTTCAAGGGGGGAATGTGACCAGGAGAATAGCCCGCTGAACCTTCCAAGATGGACACCTTGTCTCTTTTTTTTTTATTTATTTATTTGATTGATATTTTTTTTCTTTTGGTTTGTTTCCTTTCATACTTTCCCATGTTGTCCACTCTCTACTGTCTCTATCCAGAAACTACAGTATTGCTTATCTCTAGCGTTGTGTTTTATATTTGTTATTTTGGTTTATTGTTTTTGATTATTGTCCAACCCCCCCACCCCCCTCTCTCTTTCTGCTACAGCTGCAGCTTGTGTGTGATTGAGTTCTGTCCAGGTTGCTACGGCATACCGATGGGATGTGTGTCACACACGGGATGCTAAGAGGATCACTAACACTTTACTGTCTCGTCCACTACACCTCGTTGTAGTGAGGGGCTAGTCTTTGTGGAAAAGTGAGACTCAGCACTGAAAACTTTTATCTCATTGGATTGCAAAATTCTTCAAGTTATAAGTGAACTTCATCTGTACTCAAGTCTATTGTAAAAAGGCAACATTTAGGGCTTTTTCCTCATATTCCAGCTCTACGCCGCTAATGTGATGTTAAGTATTTAGTAATAAGTCAAATGCATTAATGCTTTGTGACATTAATGCTCTTTTCTCCCCTCTAACATGAGAAGGAAAGCTGTCATTTAATGCTCAGTGCCACCAGCTATAATGTGATAAACTTGTAGCTGTTTTGATTAACTTCTCCAGCAAGGAAGCAAATTAGAATCCAGAGAGGAAAAACAAACAACAACAACAAAAACAAAAAACCTAATTCGTTGTTTTTTCATAGCTAAGTTTTGGCTAACCTTTCCTACAGTTCTTAAAATTGTTGTTCTTTTCTGTATCTGATGTTCTGTGTGCTATTAGTGATGCAGCCATTGGGGTTGTCTTGTGTTGCACACCTTTCCAACACTGCGAAACGATCGCCCCCTCCCCCCCCACGGAAAAGCGTCCATGCTTGATATCGTATGGTTCATGACCAATATGTTTCCAGTACAGGTGACCCATACATCAAAGTGTTGACTCATTCTCTGCATTGTTTCTTTTCTTTTCTTTTCTTTCTGTTTTTGAAAAGAGACCAAGGACAAAATCAAACAAAATGCTCTTTTGTTTGTTTGTTTTTTTGAAAAAGTAAGGATTGTTATTGAAAATAATAATTCAGATTGACTGAAAGAAATTTTTTTTCTTTTTTTTTTTCCTTTTTTTTAATGCTCGGTCTCCAGCATATCATGAGTAGACAGTAGAAGACTTGTAGGCTGTATGGGAAGTGTATGCTCTCTTTCTCTCTAGAATACAGTGGGCTAATTGTGCAGACATAGAGGAGACAAAGAGGAGAGCTCCTCTATTGCTTTCACTAATATCTGCTTTTGTCCTGCAGGGAAAATCCCAGAAGAGGCCAAGGCTTTGTCACTTTTGGCACCCGTCACTCCGGTACCCAATCTGATTCCTGGTGGGGGATTGCTGCCAATCCCTACTCCAGCACCGCTTCAGAATGTAAGTCTGCCCGTTGTCGACTTTCTTCTCTACCTGTTACTCACGAGGGCAAACCATGAACCTTAATCTCAGGCTGCATGCTAATCAGACTCATCTTTACTGTGATTTTGTTCCACGGAGCTTCATTAGTGTGCATGAAGACAGCTGTACCATGAAATGTGTTGCAGAGATGAGGCGCCTGTCCCTCATCTGCTGTTTACAAATGCTTCAGATTTAGTGCAAGTGATATTAATCAAGAGCAAATTACAAGCAAAGTGATGGTTAATAACCAACTCGTTTATACGTATCGATGGTTTAATTAACAGGAATGTAGCTCTGTTAAATAAGGGGCAAAGCAGTGTTTCGTTTCCATGACAGTGCAAAAAAAAAATCAATAAATAATTTTGATCCCAGTATTGATCAAAATAATCATGATAGCCGTTTTGACCATAATGGTGCAGTGCAATCACCAGCTGTGTTTTTGCGTTGTGCACCCGCAGCTGAACCTTCCCTTAGTGAATCGGTTTTCGGCCGGTCTCGACCCCGCAGCATCAGCGCTCTCCCAGCCCCCCATCATTGGAAACGTGGACCCGTCAAAAATCGATGAGATCAGGAGGACAGTTTATGTCGGCAACTTGAACTCGCAGGTAACATAACTTCAAATTTGTGCTTAGTATATTCAAAGGCCATGTGAGCACGTTGTGTAGGCTGGTGGGAATATTATCAGATCAGGTCATTTTGGTGGCAGTTTGTTTTCCTCTGCTTTTAACAGCAGTGTGAACATCCCCTCACACACGTGTTAATCACTCACAGGCAGCAGTTCCTAAGGAAGCATTGAAAAAAAAAAAACATCAAGCTGCTCTATTGTGGCTTAATAAATGTGGGTTTGTATTTTGGGCTTTTACATGTAGTCTCTTTCTTTCCACAGACCACCACTGCAGAGCAGCTGTTGGAGTTTTTCAAACAGGTCGGAGATGTGAAGTTTGTCCGAATGGCCGGCGACGAGACCCAGCCGACTCGCTTTGCCTTCGTGGAGTTTGTTGAGCAGGAGTCGGTGGCCAGAGCCCTCACCTTAAACGGGGTCATGTTTGGAGACCGACCGCTGAAGTCTGTATTGAGTTAAAAGCTCATTCTTCAAACAGTCAGGACGTGTGTAACATAACGTGGTCAAATCGTTTTGTCTTTCAGGGTTAATCATTCCAATAATGCTATAGTAAAACCCCCCGAGATGACGCCACAGGCTGCTGCTAAAGAGTTAGAGAGCGTGATGAAGAGGGTGCGTGAAGCCCAGTCTACCATTGCTGCTGCCATTGAACCTGGTATGACATTTAGACGTCCCGCATGAAGATTTGATTAAAACCACAGAAGTAAGGTTGCATTCTGAGACCGCTGCTTGTTCCTCTAACAGAAACAAAGAAGCGTTCCTCCAGTCGGTCTCAACGGTCACGGCGGTCACATTCACGCTCCCGTTCGCACTCAAAAGCGCGCAGGAAAAGGTCCCGTTCAAAACACAGGTTAGTACTCAGGACTAGTGCTCCTGTTTCTTAGGTTTTTCTTTTAACCATCTTAGTGTAAGGGCATTGGGCTCTGATGCTCTGCAGTTGTTGACACTTTATCCCTCCGTTTGGAGCAGAACGTCACAGAGGTCGTGGCCCGGCAGCGATTCCCACAGTTCACGAAGCAGCCACAGGAGAGGTTCTCATTCCAGAGAAAAGAGGCGGAGTCTGAGTCGCTCCAGGTATGCTGAGCAAGACCGGCTGAATGTGTTCAGCAGGCTGCGGCTTGCTGCTGCAGTATTTTAATTTAACACACTCCTGGAATTAAATTTTGTATTAGAAAGATCAACTGTAATAACACCTGTGATTCTTCCCTTTGGCAGCAGAGGGCAGCAAATTCTTAATCTTCATGTCGGCCTAAATTTGACTGCTGTTGTCTGTTATTGTTTGCTAAAAATGATGTTGGTCGTTTACTAAAATAAGGTGTTATTTATGACATTTGTTTCTTTTTATAAATGCCTCGGGCACTTCATTAAGCAAATGTGTTGCTCACAGGGCCCACAAGCGGAGGAGTAAGGATCGGTCCAGAAGCCCTCGAAGGAAAGCCAGATCACCTTCACCAAAAAGGTAAATCCCTCCATCCCCTGCTGCCAAACTGTCTTCTTTTTAGAGTGAAGTTTTTATTGTTTTTTTTCTGTCATAATTGAATAATTGGCAAATTTCAGCAGTTTAGTGTCTTGAAGGTTGGTTCTTAGTGTAGATTTGCTTCCACTGGCTTCCTTTAGAAGTAAAAGAGAGAAGAAGAGGGAGCGCAGCAGGGACAGAAGGGACCGCTCCACATCCAGGAAGAGGAGCCGCAAAGATGAGGACAGGATAAGGAGCAAAAACAAGCCAGTGAAGGTAATATAGCTCACTCTTCAGTTACAATTTTAACCCAAAATGATAATAGACAATCTAATTTAAAAGTAACAACTGACTACTTTCTGTGATCAACTCAGGGTTTCTTCCAGTCAATAAAACTTTTATGGTTCAAATCTACATTTACTAATTAAAGATATAGATGGCAGCAGTCTTGTGATCTATGGTTTGGTTTTCAGTGTGCTTTGGTTTGCAGATCATTTTGTAAAAGTCCCATTCTCGCTAGTTTCTACCTCAAAAATTGCCTTGTGCTACATGTTGCTCACACTAACGCAAATCAAAGTTTCCATTTGTCCCCACCTTGAAAACAAAACCACGAGTGTCCTACTTCTGACGTTTACTGCAAAGATCCCACAAATGATATCCAGGAGAGAGATTTGTTACGCTTGATCCTTTCTGTCGATAAGTCAGAACATGTTTGTTGTTTGTAACAACCAAACAAATGTTCTCCTCAGAAACCACCATCATTTTTGCAAGCTTGTCAGCGATGAGCTGCAGTTCTGTCACATATTTTGGTTCACAGCTTTTTCGCATGCTAATGCAACCCAAATCTGTTTCCTAAAGTAAACACACCCCATGTTTACTTGGTTAAGTTGCCGTAGCAGTGTTTTTATGTAATGATGAAACAAAAACACTAAAGTCCTTCAAAAGCAAGAAAATGCAGTGAGGGAATTGATGCTTACTTGCAACATTCGACACATGACATCACACAGCACCTGCAGACCGGCAGGTATGCAGCACCTAACCTCACTAGCAGCTGAAGTACACCAAACAACACTTAAGGAAACATTTGAGAGGTCAGTAAAGCTCGGCATGCATGTTTATGACAGCAGACAACTGTTAGCCATTACCCGACAGCGACAAACTCAGCCTCAGCGGGTCACAGGCTAGTGAACTCCCTGATATTCAGAAGGGTTGTGTGAGGAAGAACATGTGGCATAAAATCAAACGTGCAGGTCACCAGAAGCACAGCACTGCCTCAAACAACCTAAAATAGTTGTCATGTACCTTACAGTTATGTTAAATTTTTTTTGCACTATATCAGTCAACAAGTAATGTCACTGATATTGTTTGTAGTGTTAAAATTTCATCTTAATTATTTATATATTTGTACCTGAGCCTTTTCATCTTGGTTTGATTGCTCATTGTTGTCATTTCAGGCTCAAATGAACTATGAGAGACAAGAAAAGGAAGAAAGCGACAGAGAAGACTCAGCCACACCGAGCGAGGACATGACATCATCACCCTGCGCCCAGCACAACGGCAGCTACAAGACTAACCATGAGGTGGCAGCATCTGTGGGTGCAGACGGCACCAAGTGACTGCAGCAACACCGTGGACACTAATCCTGTTCATCCAGGTATCTCATTGCCCATTGTGTGTGTATATACATACAGAAACACTGAATAGCCTCTTACATGTGGTTTTTTTAATTATTATTGCTTTTGTTTTGTTTTGTTTTCTCATAATCACCATCATCCCCTGATCAACAGCACACACAGCTGCTCTGAATCAGCTTAATCTCACTATCAAACCTTAAGGGCAAGTGAGTGCTCAGCATCACAGAGGACGCTTAGCAGTGCAGCAACATCAGTCTCAGTGCCATGACCCACATTTTCCCAGCAACGCATTGCCTTGCAACAATGTGACCATTATTCACATCACTTGTCAGTGTTTTATTTATTAATTATTTTTTAATGTCGCGGCTGATCAGCTTACGCAGGCCTGAGCTGACAGCAGAGACTCCTGAGCGTGCCACAGGAGTCTCTCAGAATAGACGGTCTCATTCCAGACAGGCATCCTACAGGACGACTAGAGGTCACGCTCATTTATCCGTTCACTTAAAGCTGGATTCTAGGCATGAAGTGCAAAGCTCAGTACTTCAAAAATTCCATTTATTTTTATCCGGTTGAGCTACAAATGTGCAAAAGGAGAAACACGTTTATATTGAAGAACTGGGCATTTCTTAATGTGATCATAGTTTGGCCTTTACATGCGTGTCCTGTGTGAGAGCCAGAGGAAAAGCAGGGTTCACAACCATGACGAGCAAGGGCTCACCCCACGAAGGAACTGAAGGTCATGCTTGTAAATTAGAGCCTCGTTAACCCCAAAGCATCTGCTCATAATTTACATGAGCATCATGTTGCATTCAAAAAGACCTGAAACTAGCAGCTGAGACTGTAAAACCATCAGGAGCGTGTTTCAGGCCTAGCAGTTATGTTGTAGCTTATATACAATCTGGCCTGTTTTTCAACCAGGTGAGTCGCCCCCTGCTGGATGTTATAAGAGACTCTACGCAGTCTGAATGTTGTCTTCATTTTTTTTAATCCATAGAGGTTAAGTCCATCATTTACACTGTGTTTCTAAGTAAATAGAAACACAGATGGAAGGAGGACACGAGCGGTTTTATGCATAACGGAGCGGGGTGGGGTACTGGGGTGTTGTCGGGGAATGTGTGTCTCAAGAGGCAACAGTGTTCACCTCCCCTCGCTGCTTGAGGTCTCTTTGGGTTATTTTGCTGCACTTAAGGTCACACCTTAACTGTGGCAGCAACTTCCCATATTTTGTTTGCCTTTTAACTAAGTGCAGCAGTGCCGTGTCACACAAAGTCCCCTCAGCGAACCGTTTGCACACGAGAGTAAGAATGCATTTAAAAACAACACTCGCGCTTGTGCTGAAGTGCTCATTTGCCCCCTCTGTGTGTCGGATTCGGACATCAGTGAAGTCCCCTTTTCACACCATATTTCTTCATCATCTGGGAACGGTTGTGTCCTGCAAAATGCATTTTAATTTGATGACTTGAAGTTCTGTAATTATGAGACTGGAGAACGGTATTATGTTATTGATGTGAACTAATTTGGTCAACATTATTTTTATTTCCTGCCTTTTGTTTCTTGGCTGTACATCATGTAGTTGCTTTTATTTTTTTAGTATTTCTGGTTAGTGGTTGCAGCAAGGTCACAAAGTATTATGTTCTGCTATTCTTGTAATACTGTGTGAGGCGAAATGTTATTTACTGTTTTATACTGTATATAAGACACAGGCCTATACTGTAAAATGCTGGTGGTGTGCAAAATGTCTATCGGCTCATGTTACTGGACAAAGTGGGACGATTAAAATTCTCAGCAGCAGTCTAAAAGAGGCTAAACAGGAAATGTCACAGGTCCACAAGTTGCATGCAAGCACAGAAGGGCCAGAAGTGCCTAGACTAAGATGTACTAATAAAATCTGGAGACTTGTTTAGGACGTTGCAAACGAATGAGATGTTATATTAAAGTATTGTCAGCTGTCGTCATTGATTAATTACAGATTACTAATGGTTAAATAGACATAGTTCTCGTTTAATATTTCTCATTTTTTACTATTTCAGTTTGCTGTCTTTTGTCAAAGAATGTTTGCAAACTGGGCCCAGGTTAAGGTCGACGTGACTGTGTTTGTCTGTTTGAAAGTGTTTTTAAAAGGAGGCTTTAAGGCTGTTTGCTGCCAAATTCCTCTTCTGTGGTTTTACAAACCTGATTTTATCGTTGCTTTTATTTTGTTGTCCTGCCTTCTGCTTTTTTTTTTAATGTACAAAATGCTTCAGTTTGAAGTGGTCATCATATGATAAAATGTAGTTTAAAAAAATAGAATTTCAGTATGTGAAGAGTTTTATTTTTATAAACATGTATCTACTTCCTAAGCTATATAATGTACAAACATGTTTGATGGTTAGGTCCAGGAGGAACTGGGTGCTTGATGCTGCATTTGGGACTCCATGTACGAGTTTGGTATCACTGTTTTTGAAGAGCTTTCATGTATAATCCTCCTCAGTTCAAATCTAAGAGTACATCTGTTTCCAAAAACACTCAATAAAGAGTTTTTTCATTGACTTGGCTGTGCGTTAACTGTGGTGCACCTCAAGGCCTTCATATGGACCCATTTCCATTGTTCATTTACAGTTTGAGATGATGGTAAATCATACGTTTCTGGTGAAACTCAACTGTGTATTCTGCATTTTGAAATCTGATAATTGAAGAAAGGCTGACCAAAGTGAACGCTTTTACTTTGTCTGTTACCAAACAGATAAAAAAACACATTTGTTAGACATTCATGCTCCCCAAAAGGTGCAAAGCCAGCATCTTTATTTCCAGTTAAAACTAATCTGCAAACATGTTAAATTCCTATTAAGCCACAGTCATCGCTTGCATTAATTGTGGTTTAGCAAAGTCATCATGCTACGTCAGCATGGTTAACCTTAGCATTTCAAGTAACTCCTCATGCTTACAGATTACTTAGTAATGTTTATGCTGCTAAACTGTAAGGGCTGACAAGAACTATGGACAGTCAAATGAGACTGCTGCACTGCGGGTTTTGCAATATCCTTCATTAAGCATGTTCTTGTTAACCTGGTGTATTAAGGCCAGATTTTATTGAGTTTGGTTCAACTACATTTCTGGCCAAAAAAAAAAAAGCCATTTTGCAGCTCACAAAGTGCTTTACAATACATAATAAAATGAAACATTTTTAATGGAAACATTGGATTAAGTATAAAAGCCAACCTGTACATGTGAGTCTTCAGCTTCTGTTAAAAAATGTCAATAGAGTCTACAGATCTTGAGTCTAGTGGGAGTGAGTTCCACAGCTTGGGGGCCACAACCTCAAAAGCACCATGAGCCTTAGTCCTTAACTTTGATTAGGCACAGCCAGCAGGTACCGGCTAGCAGATCTCAAGGATCTGGATGGTGTGTACAGTTGTAGTGAAGAGCTCTGAAATGTATCAGCAATGTATCCCGAACCTTATCGGGAGCCAATGCAAGACGAGCAATGCTGCGCAGATGACAGAAACAAGTTTGTACAAGAGCATTTACATGTTTCTCCAAAGTGAACACCTCATCAGAAGTAACACCTACATTTCTTGTAGTGTGGCAAACAAAAGATGAGAGAGGTCCAGGGTTTTGGGTTATGGTGGGGACAGAGCTGTCAGGGGCGTAGACCAGAACTTCCGTTTTCTTTGTATTCAGGGATAGTTTGCTGTAGTGATCTTTCCTCTTCATGCACCACCATTTGACTTTTATCATAAAATTGTAAACATCTGGTCGCTGTCCGAGACTGGACTGGTGCTAAATTGTCTTACATAGTCCAGTCCTTTTCTAGAACTGAGCAGAGGCGAGTCTGTGTCCTCTGGTTCGCTTTCCATGTCGTGGATAACAGCCGTCCTGCCCTGTGGCATCACCTGCTGAAGCATTTCCATTGTGGTATAGCCACTGGGAAAGGCAGAAGGAAAACTCTGTAGGTCTGTCTGCTGGGCTTCCATCAGTGTGTCTGTAGTGCTGTCAGAAGAGCCATCTCCAGCTGCATCGTCTGTCTGTCTTTGGATCCAGTTACAAGTCACATCTGGTGAATCTCCCTCACTGTCCAGGCCACAAAGAAGCGGTAACATTGACGGTGATATGTTAGCGGGGGGAACAGCTTCTTTCTCAACGATTTGGAGACTTTTTGTATCCCATTCTTCCACCTTCAGAGTATTGATTGCCTCGAGGAGTTCCTGAGTGACAAATAACACGATAATGTATTTAATGTCATACAGCAGTTTGCTGGCTGCAGTGTAAAGTTCGCAGCTTGACGTGCACTTTGTAACAGCTGACACGTACCAGTTCACAGGGCCTGCTTATTTTCTGCATTGCTTTGCTGTTTCCAGGATTAGGTATGCTTGGCCACAGGACAACCTTTGCTCTAGACGGCATTAAAAGAAAAGCGAACGTTCATGTAAAGCTTGGGCATACTGGTAAAAACCTGCTCCACTTATTGACTGGCAAATTCTACCTTTTTATTATTGGTGGTCCACATATCAGCAGAGTGGCCATAACGACACAGACTGTGATAACACCCCCGAGATGAAAACTTCCTGATTGAGGGGCAGAAAACCAAAAAAAATTCATGAAATTATAAGTATTAGAAATTTAATCTTAAATAGCTCAGATGGTTGGGAAATAACTGAACCGACCTTCGTGATGTGTTCTAAAGATGCTAAGTGCGCTTCGCGGTCCTGCTCCTGCGGAGGTAAAACCTGATATCTGGACTTGGTAAGCTGTGCCGCTCTTAAGATCCTCCAGTTTGTAGCTGTTAAGCTCTGGGTCCACTGTAACATCTGCAATGAAAATGACATTTTTTCCCCTCAAATTACAAACACAACTCAGATATCTGCTTAAAGTGGAAAGAACAGAACTAATAATATATATATATATATTTAAACATATTTCCAGCTGAGCATTAAAATATTTTTTAAACAAACTGCACCCAGAAAGCATGTTTCAGTTGAGACAAACATGCTGCATTGATGCGTGACGTTTCCAAGGACTGGGAGTGGTTGTTAGTGCTGTTGTACCTATTTAGAACAGCTTATTTCCTGCCCCTGCCAATAAAAGAAAACTGACTAAACTGAGACTCAAACTAATAAAAACTGAACTGATACAAATTAAAAGGGAAAAAAAAAAGTCATTTAAAATACAAAAATGTAGCACACATGCAGACTGAAATGCATCAGCAAATATCTGACTGCACTGTCAATAAGTAATGCTAAACTAAGGTGGTGAAATTTCATATTAAACTCACAAACCAGAAGCATATTAGCACTGTCATTATGACACAGCATGGCTCTTCCCCTTAAACGAGTCTCTCGTTGGGGTGTGGTTCTGTCACACCCATGTAAGAAATATTACAACACCAGTAGATTCATCCTGAGGTCATTCAGCCCACCTTGACAAACTGATCCCATTCAGAGAGTTCATTAGCTTCAGATCCACAGCTGTGTTTCTGTATCAGATTGTGTGTGACTGCAGTGGCTACTGTGTTCATCGACTTCGAGAAACCGAGAGGAGCCAACAAAGCTGCTGGCAAACAGGAAATCCACTGAGAGCCATCGTGTGCTCTAAGCCAACCAATGCATGTGAAGTCAGTGCTATTATTGTGCTCAGCCCAATTTAGCATTTTTGTAAGCTTATAAGTTCATGAGTAAGTGGAGGTGTCTCACTGTTCTCACTATCTGTCCCACTGTGGTGGTACTCAGCGTGGTGGATCGTGTAACCCAGCAGGAAACCGCTGGCGTCTTCCTGTGGGATGGGCGACCACTGCAGCACCATTGAGCTCTCTGTCACATTGTAGCTGCTGACGTTGGCGGGAGCACTCACAGGAGCTTTAAGAACACAACGAGAAAACAATTTGAAGATGTCAGAGTGTTTGTCTGGTGGCTTTGTAATGCACGTGAATGTGCGTGTGACGGGGCCTTACGTCCTTCTGTGAAATAAAACTGGGTGCTCCCATAGGTGCTTTCACTGTTGTTGAGATGCTTCAAGTTGCAGGTGTTCTTGTTCGGTCGTAAGTGCAGGCTGAGGGTGTATCGCTTATAAGGCTTCAAAGGTTCTGTGTGTTTGAAATATCAAATGAATTTTGACGGATCGCTGAAAGAAAACTACTTCATCACAGTTCTTCTTCATTTGCTAACTAATACTAGTGTGCGCGATCAAAGGCCTATACTGATGTTGAATAAAAGCAGCCACATCCCTCACTTCACTACCCAGTAAATGGATGCATTATACAAAGACCTGTAGCTGTTACACAGGAGAAAACTCACAGGGGGGGTCTGTGGGGACTGCTTTGCTTTTGATGTCAGTCTCAACTGGCTATTAGAAGAAGTGCAGGTTTGGTACTTCCAGTTAGGTTGAACAGACAGCAGCTTGAAAACAAACAGTAACTTCCAGTAAGCCAGTTAAGAGTGGCTCCAGAAGTTAGTCAGTTGCACAGACGTGTGTTACCAGGTTTGGTTTCGCTTTGAGTGACAGGTTCAACCTCTGCTCCACTTCCTGAACTGGACCTCTCAACTATGTTTGTGGTGTTTTGGGAGCTTATTAATGCAGTTATCTGACAAAATAATACAGTATTTTCTGTGAGTGAAGTTCTAGTATTATTTTATTTATGTACATTAGCAGGTATCTATGCCTAGCCCGGCCTCTAGGGGCCACAAGACTGTGTGCTCCTGCTCTGGCTCCCAAGCCTGGATCATTGAAGTGAAGTGAGATTGAGGCCCGAGTTAGCAACAACCACCAGTAAAAATGCAAAGACAAAAGTGGAGAAAAGGTGAAAGACTTGTTCAGAACGCAAGGGACAGGGTGAGACGGGGGCAGATGATTAGGTACGGCAGCACATAAGAAGAAGCAGGCATCTATACCTACACCAGGCATCCATGCATGTACCTAACCCTAACTACAGCTTTAAATACATACTGGCAGCTCATTTGCTAATGCAGAATGTTTTAAATGGATAATGTAATGATGGCAGTGTCCACCTTTCATACAGATGCTTGAAACATAGGGGCTATGGTTTGGACACTTGCCAGGTTTTATCCACAGTGTTTTCCTGACAACATGCAGCGATTTACACTCTCCAATATCAAATCCTGGTTCCTTAAGGAAAAAACTGGCACTGAAATCATGCTCGAAGCTACACACCTTTTAAAGAAGAGAAGGTCTTCTTGTTTGAGCCTTTCAGGAAAAAGGACTTATTCACCACCTTATTCCTCTCTTCCCTCCACTCTGCAGAATAGCACACATATTCTGTGATGATGTCACTCTTCCAATAGATAGTGAAGGATATTTTGTTGTGGACTGTCACGTTCAGCTCCCCATCTTCCATACCTGTGGATGTATACTTGTGTTCAGATCAGAGAGGAAAACCATGTCTGAAAGAGCGCTACAAGGATAAAAATGAGTGCTGACTGTGCATGTCTTCACGCTGTGGTATTGTCCGGCTCACAGCTGGAGAGATGCTGGCGCTGTTGAAAGAGCTGATGTTCACACGATAAGCTGAATAGGAGAGGATCAGCGTGATCCTAGGCTGGGTGGTGTGCATCCGCTCCTGTGGGCCCTCTCCTGACTCTTTCCCAATAGTTACAATGTAGCCGTCGCACAGCTCTACGGTAGAAGACTTGCATTCAAGAACAGTTTATTTTATTATTATTATAGCAGCTATGGCTTTACAGCACATATACACTCAGTAGCTACTTCATTAGTTACATCATGCTAATATGGGATCAGTCTCCCTTTGTGCCCTCAAAACTACCCTAAATTTTTTTCTTTAAATGATTCAATAATTTGCTAATTCCTCAGAGATTTTGGTCCGTATGGACATGTCGGCTGTGTATCCACGATGCACCCAAAGGTGCTGTTGGTGTCTGTGGAGGCTGTTGGAGTACACTGGACTCATTGTCAGTCTGGGATCATTTGAGCTGTGTGACGTGGTCATGAAGGGATGGACATGGTCAGCAAAAATATTCAGGTTGGCATGCCAATTAAATATCACCCATACTATTACACTACCATCCAGAACTGTTGATGCAGAGCAGTATGAATCCATGCCTTCATGTTGTTCATGGCAAATTCCCGACTCGTTGTAACGACCGGTTACTTGACTTCCTGCTGCCGTCCTATCAGCTCCCAGCAGTCCCACCATCCTCCTCTGACACCAACAATACGTTCTGTAAACTCTCGAGATGGTTGTGTGGGAAAATCAAAGCAGGTCATCGTGAAGACTAACTGCACTGAGTCTCTGCCGTGTGATTGGCTGATTAGATATTTGGGCTAACCAACAGTTGAACGGGTGTTTCTAATGAAGTGGCTGCTGAGTGTATCTCACATTCTGCTTTTTTTTAAATTTAATAACACATTTTGTGAAGATGCTTTGAGCAAAGATTACCTTCCAGGTTATTGAAATGAAGCGAGAGCCCTTTTTATCTGCGATGTCAGTTTCACTAAGGTCGACGATGACAGGCTGTGACATCAGTTCTGAAAAGAGGAAACTATCTTTATATACTTCTAATGTAATCAGATGGAAACATCTTCTGTGCAGTCCTCTATTTAGTTTAAAGTAGAAAATCAAGTACTAACCTGATCGGACGATGTATGGTTCACTCCATGGGCACTGTATACATCTAGCATTGGTGGCACAGTGTATCTGCACAACGTAGACCACTGAGGAGTTTAGATTCTCCACTCTGCATGCAGTTTGATTTCGGGACTCCACAGGTGGCTGCGAATGGCACAGAAATCAGTGAGAGAAGTACCCACAACATGATAAACATATGATCTTTATTTAACCAGCTGCTTTTTTTGGTTTTTTAGAGGTAGAGGTCTGAGCGCAGCAGAAGGAACTGGTTCCGAGCAAGAATGCAAACAAAGTCACAGAGGATCTGAATTATTCAGAAAAGGTTCAAAACTAAAGTTTGGAAAAACAAGCGCTCCAGCCGTGGGCAGCTGGCGTCAGTTGGTAAGCTGTGACTCATTTCATATAGAGCTTTACGTAGATAAATCTGTTTTTGATTCCTGGATTCACTTCGAGGTCTTTTGACAGCAAATAGTCGTCTCTTAAATGTGTCTGTCTATCAGAGTCCCTGTGTGTCCTGTACAGCAGTCACAGCTGTCAGTCACAGCTGTCTCAGGTGTCATTTACATGTCAAAGCTGCTTCTGTGTGCCTGCTTCACTCACTCGCATACAAAGACCCCGACAGTAACTATCAGGAGGGACTACAAGCAGGTATAGGATGTTAATACATCGTTAAGCTGTCAGATTTTCAGTGTCCTAAAAAAACATTTCAGATTTTCTAAATAAAAGTCTACAGGTAGATGCAGGAGCATAATCTATCTAGGAACACTTCTCAGCCTTGGCTTTGGCTAACGTCAGTGTCACTGCTAACAGCCAGAGGAGGCAAAAGCACAGACATTCTGCACTTACACAGCAGTTCAGATACTCTGATAAAAGCTGAAGCACTCATTCAACTTTGTACTCAAGTAAAAGTGAAAACAGGTTCTGAAATGTACTCAAAGTACAAAAGTATGAAGCAGCTTTTTGGAGGATGTTTCCACCAGCTATTTCAGTATAAAGCTAACCGAACCTTGTGCTATACTAAGATAATAAGATAATATCAGTACATGAGAAAACTTTATTTCAGTCCAAATGCAATTTTACAAGTTACTGTGGCTGATTTCCAGTCCCTCCACTGATACTATGCTGTGTATACGGTATGCAGTTGGTGTAAAGGTGCATTTCAGTCAATGAATCTATGCATCATCAGTTAAACTTCAGTTTATCAGATGTCACTGAGCAGTCCTTGCATTTAATTATAACCTCTCCCCTTTCATACATCTTTCTCCAAGTCTGAGTGAAGTTCATATTTCATTCTGAGAAATACAGCAGCTGTACATTTAGCTCGCAGACACAAACTGCACAGAGTTTGTGCGTTTGCTGATATGTGTTGAGGTCATAGAAACGCTGCATTTGAAATGATCTGCCACAGCACGTTGCTAAATAGATACGACTGCGTTCATTGCCGACTTTACAGCCCTATAAATGATACATAAAGTCGATGGTTTTCCCTCCTTCATCTCTTTGTTTGCGATGAGCTGTGATGATGGACACTTTTATGTGTCATTGTTCCCTCCATTTAGGCTCAAATAGCTTCGAATTTTGAAGGCCCACAGTGATGGGAAATAAAAACTTTCCTCAAATGTCTTTGACCTAACGTAACGAGCCTGTTTTGGAAATGTAAGGAGTAGAAAGTACAGATATTCATGTATAAATATAGGGAAGTTCTCAGAAAGATAAACAGAAGAACAGAATTGGCAGGTCCACCACTGTCGCACTGTGCTCTTCACAGATGAGAGCAGGTTCACCCCCAGCACATGTGGCAGACATGAAAGGGTCCAGAGAAGCTGTGCAGAACCTTATACTGAATGTTATTATGCTGTAACATAATTCAACTTTTTGTGCTAATGACCCTGCTGCTGCTGGTTCACCACTGTTCCTTCCTTGGACAACTTGTAATAGATACTGACCACTGCAGACCAGGAACAGCCCTCAGGAGCTGCAGTTTTGGAGATGCTCTGCTCTGACTCAGTCATCACAATATGACCTTTATCAAACTCACCCATTTTTCCTGTTTCTAACACATCAGCTAGAGCTAGAGAGGATGTGGAAGATGAAGGTAACAGTGGTCCCTGTGATAGTCTGAAGTGACCCCCAAACTGGGAGACAGCAGATCCCAGGAACAAGATCTCTGTCCAGAAGAGCACAGTCCTGGGAACAGCTAAGATACAGCACAGGACCCTTAAGCTCCCAGGCCTCTGGTAGAGGACCCAAGGACAAAGACCCCACTGTAGGTGTGGATGGTTGTCTGTCTCTCTGTGTTGGCCCTGTGACAGGCTGGCGACCTGTACAGGGTGTACCCTGCCTATCACCCTATGACAACTGGGATAGACTCCACCCCCCCTCGACCCACGACCCTTAACAGGACTAATGGAAGAACATGGATCTATATATATAAATATATAGTACAGTATGTAGTACAGACCTTGTTCCACTGAAGGCTTCCCAGTGCTTTGTATCTCACAGAGTAAGACTCAACATACTTTTCATCATACTGAGGCCAGATCACATTCATGTCTAGTTTCCCAGAGTGGCGTCTGAATGTCACATTACTTGGAGGGCCACATCGCTCTGAAACAAGTGATACAAAAAATGTCCTTTAAAACAGAGAGAAAAACAAACAACAGCTACTTAGAAATGTGCAGGGACTCACCCATGCTCTGTGGAGAACCTTCAAAAACCGCTTTGGTGCAATTCTGTGACGCACTGTTTTCAAAAACCTGAACGGTCACGTTGTGTTTATTATAGACTTTGATCTCCTTAGAGAGTCCATTCAGGTTATTATGAACATTGCAACTGTTTTTGGTCATTCTAGAAGGAGAAACAGCATGTTTACAATAGAATAGAATAGAATATGTAGGAGAAACTTTCACTTTCAAGAATATAAAATACAAATAAGCATGTTTTCATGTTTTTTTTAAATATGTTTAGCAAAACATGTAAGAATTAAAGGGAAAAAACTACTTACTGTTGTATGACAAGTGTATACATGTTTATGGATGTATGATTTCCGGGTTTCCACACACATATTGTTATTGTATTTTTCCTAGGTTTTATAAAACAGTCCAAATCACGGACTCCATCTGTAAAACAGGCAGCGCACAGCAATCATTAATGAAAGATAAATATCGTCATGTCTCTAACGTGATTTCAGAGATGACGAGTCAGCTCAGGATGACTCACATATGTCGTCTTTACCTGGGTGAAAATCACAGTGCTCGTATTTGGCAGAAATGTTGTCTGACGTGCATTTCTCTGGATATGAAGCTGGTATGTGAAGAGAGATCACAGAATATTTAAACACATCATGAGAGTTCTCTCACACCGGATAAACGCGTTTCTTTTTGAATCTTGTGACCAGAGATGCTGCATGATATCACCAAATGACACATTGCATTGTGTATTTATTTAATAAAAGCTAAGGTCAAATGCAGAAGCGGTACGGCTCACTGCAGGACTATCAGTGTGCGTAGGAATGTTGGCCCACTCTTCTTTAAAGGGTTGCTTCAGCTCATTGAGGTTTGTGGGTTTAAGCACAGCTTTGCTTAAACCCACAAACCGGCATTTTAATCAGGTGAGTGTTTGTGTTTGTGCTGTGATTCAGTTTAAGCAAAGTTTTAGATGTTGGACGGGTGGCTCCACGCTCGACTGCTAGAACCTGTTGGTATACAGAGGAGTTCATGGTCAACTAAATGACTGCCCAGGTCAAAAACAAGCCCAAATCATCACCCCTGCACCGCCAGCCTAGACTGTTGGTATGAGATGTTTGGTTCTTTCCAAACATGGTGCTACTCATTGCATCTCCCCTGCAGTCGTGTCTGTCCAAAGCACATTGTTCCAGAAGTCCTGTGACTTACACAGATGTTATTTTAGAAACCAAAGCTGAGCTGCCACAATCTTTTTAGCCATACAAAGCTTTCTCACAGAAACCCTTCCAAACTTGCCCTTTGATGCAAAACATGGGTCAAAAGTGACCCGGATGAGTTTTTATCTTCTATATCTTTGCAATAAATTTATTTCATCATTCAGTATTCAAGGTATTCCTCAATTAACTTGTTTTTGATCATCATAAATCCTTATTTTATTTTTTCCTTTCTTACTTTTTGAAGAAAAACCCTTTTTGTATCACTACCCTAATGCACAACATGGGTCAAAAATGACCTGCATTCATTTTCCAGGTTATTTCATGTGATGTTGAGGGTTTCTATGATATACTTTTGAAAGAAATTAATTCTATCATTTTCTTTTCCAAATATGCAGTAAATATTTCGTTTTTGTTTAGCACAAATCATCATTTTTATTTTTTCTTAAGTTATGAATAAGCACAGCTTTTGTAATTGTACATCAAGTTTACACACAAACGCAGGCATTTACTACAGCATTTGGTGGGAACTGAATTGTG
>VOQJ01045088.1:0-11435 GCA_015052665.1 Apistogramma diplotaenia | reverse complement strand
CTGCTTTCATGTGAAGAGCACAGGGCGCCAGTGGTGAATTTATAATCCTGGTGTTCTCTGGCAAATGCAGAGCGTCCTGCAGGGTGTTGGGCTGTGAGCACAACCCCCATCTGTGGACGTCAGGCCCTCATACCATCCTCATGGAGTCAGTTTCTAACCGTTTGTGCAGACACATGCACATTTGTGGCCTGCTGGATCATTTTGCAGGGCTCTGGCAGTGCTCCTCCTGTTCCTCCTTGAACAAAGGTGGAGGTAGCGGTCCTGCTGCTGGGTTGTTGCCCTCCTATAGCCTCCTCCACGTCTCCTGGTAGCGCCTCCAGCATCTGGATGCTACGCTGACAGACACAACAAAGCTTCTTCCACAGCTCACATTGATGTGCCGTCCTGGATGAGCTGCACTACCGGAGCCACTTGTGTGGGTTGTAGAGTCCGTCTCAGGCTACCACGAGTGTGAAAGCACCACCAACATTCAAAAGTGACCTAAACATCAGGCAGAAAGCAGGTACTGAGGAGGTCTGTGGTCCCCACCTGCAGAACCTCCTGTATTGAGTGTGTCTTGGTAATTTAATAATTCCCACCTGTTGTCTGCACAACAGCAGTGAAACTGATTGTCCATCACTGTTGCTTCCTAAGTGGACAGATTTTACTTGGAGTTACATTGTGTTGTTTAAGTGTCCCTTTATGTTTTTGAGCAGTGTAATTACATTTGAACGTCACTTTGGTTTCCTGTTTATACAAGTATGTTGAAAGAGGACGTTTAAGAAAAGTGGAAAAGTAAAACAAACAAAAGCTAGATGTCCTATAGAGAAATGCACAAGCAGGGATTTCATGATGCAGCAGAAGTAGGTCACTATCTCACAGTGACCTTCAAACACTGATGTTTTATACTGTTATTGACTATGATTTTATCTAAATGGTGACTGGACATAAACACATCACGTACAGAATCAGCAGACATATCTAGTTAATCTGCTTCTCCTGTAAGTTACAGGTGAATCACATCTGTGCTGTGGACCTCAGAGCAGAGGATGGATGGACTCTGAGTGCCACTTTTAATGTCTGTTGTGACTTCTGCTGTGTGCATTTGTGTCTTGAGCTATTTTCTTTCAAAATTATAGACAAAACTGTGATTTTAACCTGAGCTTTAGAGGTGCAGAACAACATACCATGATAACCCACTGAATTACCTGTTTGCAGCTTAAGTTTCCTCAAACTGCTCACCTCCTGCTTCTTGTGAGCTTCTGTCAGGATGTACATAGCTCACACACTGCCTCAGTCTGTGCCCGATATGGGTCACCTTTCACAATGTGGCATCTTGCACTTTTATTGACTGCTATAATCAAGCAAACCCATCAGATCTGTCGTGAGTTCATTATACATTACATTGCCAAAAGTATTCGCTCCTCTGCCTTCACATGCATGAGCTTGAGTAACATCCCATTCCTAATCCACAGGGTTCAATGTGACGTCCCCCTCTGCAGCTAGAACAGCTCCAGCTCTTCTGAGGCGTTCCACAGGTTTAGGAGTGTTTATGAGAACGTTCTTCCAGAAACACATTTGTGAGGTCACACACTGATGTTGGAGAGAAGGCCTGGCTCCCAGCTCACAGAAAAACAACCCCACAAACAAGTACCGTCCTCCTGGCAACCACCAAACCCAGACCCGTCCATCGGACTGGCAGACTGAGAAGCGTGGTTCCTCATTCCAGAGAGCACGTCTCTACGGTATCATCCATCGTGGTATCATGGTTTGTACAGCTGTGGCCGTGGAGGTGATGGAGCAGCTGGATTCAGTGATGCGGATGGGCAGGTGAATACTTACTGAATACTGGGTAATATGGAGCATCTCAGGAAGACCTTCATTTACAGCACTGATTTGTTTTGTGATGAGACAGTGTAACGAGGCATTTAGCAGAGAACACACACTTGCAACCCTGAGAAAACCTTTACTGCTGTGCACTCATGGGAGGCGAACTAATGCAGTGGTGCATTTACACGTAATAAATGTAATGAGAAAGAACAAAGTTAATAAAAGCAGCCTTTATTCATATGAAATGTGGTGAGCAAGAAGCCGTATTCGGAGGTTATGAAGCAGGACACAGGCGGTGAGGATGACAGCGCTCATTGTAGTCAGTGTGAACTGTCCACGAAGCACAGGACACTGAAGGAAAATGCTTCTGTAAGACACTGCTGACAGTGCGTCCTCTCACACAAACACAGCTCCGTGCACAGGTCCTACACAGCTCTGTGCACAGGTCCTACACAGCTCCGTGCACAGGTCCTACACAGCTCCGTGCACAGGTCCTACACAGCTCCGTGCAGGTACAGTGCCAAGAACTTGCTGAAAGTTTCAGGCTTGTATCCTGTCAGACCAGCTGGTACCTGCAGGAGACACAAAGCAGCCAATCAGAGTCATTGCATATTAATTCTGGCTCTTTCTCCTCTTATCACAGAGCCAACAACACACACACACACACACACACACACATGCAATACTTCTGTGCAAAAGCACGATGCACTAACGTGTTCACAATGCAGCGTTACTGCAGACGGCACTTCCTGTGCTTTGGACACAGACAGGCTGCCGGCTACACTTCTCCCAGCACACGAAGTACCAGGAAGACGACGCCTCAGAGTGAGCACAGGCTGGTGACCTGTACAGGTGTGCCCTGACCCTGTAGGCTCCAGCCCCCACCCACCAGATATCTCAGTTAAAACAAGGCAGCAGCTAAACTTGAGCTAACAAAATAAAAGCTCAGGGCCTGCTAAGAGTAGCTAGATTAGCAGATGTCGCTAGCCTTAATATTCGAGGTCTAACCAGTATCATTTTCTGCTTTACATGTAACTTTCTCTCATGTTCTACCACACATAACCAATACTGTCCAAACACAAGCCCACACATCAATAATGTGCTGAAATGAGCAGAACCAGCTGCTGAACCCGTCACTGTGGGCTCAGCGGTCCCGATGGAAGAACCGCTGGTTCAAGTCCAGCTCAGACTCGGTACCTTCACTTGCTTCTTCTTGATGAGCGGCCGCACTTTTGCAAAGTCATACAGGTCAACATCTTCATCCAGCCACAGCTGCAGGTGAACAGGACGAGAAAAAGAAATGTCGGCACGCGTTTCCCACTCAATCAAATCTGACCGATGCTGCCAAAGAAAAACTTACAAGTTAGAGTCAACCGTGACCACAAGAGCAAGTTTGGCCTTCAGCACAGCTCATTATGGTTTCAGCCTGTATGTACAGCTTTGGGGGGGTCTGGGTTCAAGCCCCCCCGGTCTGTGGGGAGTTTGCATGTTCTCAGAGCTCACCTGGTTTTTAATTCCATCATCTCCTGACAAGTCTGTGGTATTCAGCTGGAAAACCATGAACTGGAAAATCCTGCCGTTGGTGCCGACGGCCTGCACGGTTACAGGACGGTCCAACGCTCGCTGGGGCTGAAACGCGTGCAGTGGAAGAAGAAAGCATGAATAAGAAACACAGCGTGGGTGAATGGCTGCGTTCTTCCGGACGCTCTTACCCCGTAGAGCTCGTGTGCACGGGCCAGAGCGTTTCCAAAGGCGAACATCAGCATCTTGGTTCGGAACTGCTCGGGGCGGAGTTTACAGCGAAGATCAGCTGACTCCAGGAAGTAAAGCGTGTGGGCGTGAGGGTAAGGGTAGCCAGCTCTGAAACCTGATTCAACATGACAGGACTGTCACCGCGGCAGCAGCCACACAAACCTGGATCCACGAGGCCGCCATTAAAATAACACTTAATAAAAGAGGAGGAGGACTGGGCAGCCCCTCACCTGTGCAGTTCACCTCCTCTCTGTACACGTGCACCTTCTCGAGGTCGATGGTGGGGGAGACGGGATAGAAGGTGTCCAGGACGTGATCAGCTGTTTCAGCCACCTCCTGTTTACCAGAAACCTCTGGCAGAGGATCCATGCTGCTGTGCAGCAAACCGTTCTGACCCCGTACCTGGAAGAGGTCCTCACCTGACACACCAGCATGAAAAGTGAGGAAAAGACTGATTTCAGAAGTCACAACTCATAGTAAACAACTATCTTGCTAAGCAGGAGCGTGAAGGCAGAACCTCTCCTCCACGTGGCTGCCAGCGAGTAGTTCTCCTCGAGCATCCTCCGCCCGACGGCAGGGCGCCTGGGCTGCAGAGTCGCACACAGGTGCAGGAGGTTGAGAAGCAGCGTGTTGCTGGGAAACAACCAACAAAGGGAGAATTAGTGTTACACGCCTTTAACGTTAATGGTCGTTAGGCTGAGCTTCATATCACTGTGAATCAGTGTGCTGAAGTCCTTTGACTTTAGTCAGGCCGAACTCTTCCGAGGCTTCCTGCTGCCACCCGGCGGAGCCGACACGAACCTGTACTTCTCTTTACGCGGTCGATCCTCCGTCGTGTCCCAGAAGCGAGCGTGCCTGATGGCGTTCTGAACACGCTCGTCCTGGTCTGGGATCTGATGTTCAGGATCGTCTGCGAGCGAGAGGAGCTGTGGCGGGAGGCCGGGGGTCACCTTGGTTTTGGTCAGCCACGCAGCCTGACGCACACCTGACAGTTGGAGGGTGGCAGAAGGTTCAAGGACCAGTTCACAATCAGGCTTTAACAAGTTATTATGCCATTAAACATTACAATGTGACCACTAACTGACATCCTGATTGAGCTGGTGGTGTTAATTAGCCTATCGATGAACCCGGCACCACCTGATCACCACCTCACTCAGACCCAACGTGCAGTGAGCTCCGTTACCTTCCAGCGCGCTGGTCCTCTGGTTGAATATGTAACACGGTCTGTCTTTGTGCAGCCGCATTTCGTGCGCAGGGGGGGCCTTGTAATACCGAGGGTCCTTGTAGTCCCGCTCCCAGGCCCTGAAGGCGGGCCTCGCCAGCCCCGGGACATAGTGCATCCTCTCTTCGTATGTGACCGTCTCCAGCCCGGGGATTTCCACCCTGTCCCTCTTCCTCGGCGGGGGGGCCTTGGCTGTAAGACAGCGGCTGACAGTGAGGTGTCTCCGGGCCTGCAGGCAGCCGGCGCCTCCGTGTGCCGGCAGCCGCCCCAAACCCCTCACCAAGGCGGCGCGAGAGAGCAGCGGAGCCGCCTTCAGACACGGAGCCGTTTCACACAACATGTCGCGTCCCGGTGAGTCGTCTCCTCTAACTCGGCCTGTCTGCAGCGACGCTGCTGGGCATCGCCATGACACGTCTTCTTCGTCTCTCAGTGGGTGTTGAATCTTAAGCCACGCAGCACAGCGCCACCTGCTGTTGTGTTTTTATAACGCTGACACCCAGCCCGTCTCTGCTCCCGATGACCACCGTGTTCTCTTCTGTGACCTTCTGACAGTTAATGCAGAGAAGACGGACGCAGCCAGGATGAAGTCCTCCATTCTGGACTCCACATTTAGCAGCTTCTTTGTGAAGAAACGAGCACATTTGGAGGAGAGGCTGCCATGCATCTAACACGAGCTCACTGGTTTCACAGTTGCTGTTGGTGGGGATGACACGTACACTCGTGTTCACATCTGCAAGCATCTCCTCCACTGGGACACTCGGGGGACTCATGCTCTTTGCTGGCCGGATGCTGTGCTTGGAGCCTTTCCTCTCTGTGAATGGTGCTCATGGTCACTGATCAGTGGTGCTAGTTTATGCAAATGCAGTCAGCTGAGACTGAAGAAGTCACTGTGAGGAGTGACGAAACGCTGCGTCCAGATGAGCAAAATCAGCTTTCTGGAATTTGCTCACCTGGATGATGGCACAGGCATCACGATGTAAGAGGAGAACGGTCCATCAACATAAAGTTTATAGTTACGACTAGATCATGTGACCCTGAAGCTAGGCTGCTGGGGGGTTCCCATGATGCACTGAGTGCTTTTCATTCACCTCCTTTCCCTCTGCTTATACCCCACTCTGCATTCAGTCATTAGTTATTACTGATCTCTGTCTCTCTTCCACAGTCTGTTTAAAGAAACTTTCTCTACATTTTTGTAAAAATAACATCTTCAGCAAATACACAATAGCATGTTTTAGCCTTTATTTAGTGACAGAAGAGAGAAGATGCAGTACATGGCTCCAACCCCCCCGAAGAGGCTGACATCATCTGGTGTCAGTTATGCAACTTTGGAGCAAAGTATTGATGAGTTTCAGTGGATACCACAGCTGACACACACACAGTGAATCATTGCTGTATGCTAATGCATCAAACTGTTTTTAAAATGATAATATTTGCAGAGTAAATAGTGCAGAAAAGATCAGTGAACAATGCAAACGTTGTGGAGAGATATCCGTCCTTCTGGCCTCATCCTGTCCTGTATCTTACAGCCAGGGAGGCCACGCTCAGGAGGAAGATGGTCGCTTTTCCAAGAAGCATCCAGAACCATATCTGACCACTCAGGCCTACGTGGACACAGATGAATGCAGATTTAGTTACATGAAATCCCTCAGAAGCTAAGACAGAAGCAGAGGCAGCGCATGCAACACTTCACTTTATCCTCATCTTTTTAATCTGTGCGTCTTTCTTTTATAGAGCCGTCATGTGGACACACCAGGGACAGACCTGCGTGAAAACTCAAGCAGTGATGGGAAAACAGTGAAAGCCAAAGAACCAGGCAGCACGTGTGAAAATGTGACCATAACAGAAGGATCCTGATGAAGAAATACATTCAGTTCAGCACAACAGGACAAGCTGAGCAGAAGAAGCACACAGAGATGAAACTGACCTGCTGCCCTGAGGGTCTGCTGGGTGCAGTTACACGTCAGGTTACCAGCTGGGCTCCAGGAAGCTGGTTTTTCTGTGACGTCATCTGGATACAGGAGAGTTCACCAAACTGGGAGTCAGTTATAGCAGCTAATAAAAACATATCTGTGCTAAAGCTGAATACATGTTAATGACCACTAAAGGACCTTTCCCACTATTAATGACTTCATTGTTCACATGTGTTTAAACTTGTTTTTTTGGAATATGAAAACACTTTAGGCCAACTTCTGCTGTTCTAAATGCAGGATGGAGTCACGTCACAGACCTGCATTCACATCGGCTGCAGAGGACGGCTCTCCGTGGGGTTCTCCCTCTGTTCAATGAGAAAAACCCATTAGGCTTTGGAAAGTTCATACAAACTCTACTTCTCCCGGCTCCTTTCAACTTAGAAGCTCTCTAGGATTCAGTCAGAGACGCTTCATAACAAGGCTTTTACAGTGAAATGTGTATAAAACTCCATCCAGATACGCTTGGATGCTACAAGTTTAAATAGTCTTCAAGAAAGAAAGGAGCACAGAGCACAGACAGGAGGTCAGACGGCCGAAGTGGAGCTGAAGCTGCGCGCAGATGAGCGTGTTTATGCGCCACAGACCTGCGCAAGAGCTTCAAAGCTGATTGAGACTTTTCTCCTTTAAGCTCGTGACGCTTAAGAGGAAGCGCGAGCAAGACTGGATTTGAACAAGGAAAATGTCATGTGGGAGATTACACAGTGAGATAAAATACAACGAATGAAGAAGGAAAACACACACCCACACACGCACGCACACACACACACACACACACACTCCTTACCGCCCATGGTAATCCTAAAATGCGGGCTAACTGTGTTGGGGGGCTCAGTCCTGCAGTGGTACACACCGGTGTGTGTGCTTGTTGAAGACAGGACATTGAGCACCAGGGTCACGTTGGGAAAAGACGAGGAGATGCTGACAAGCAGCTGCTTGTTCTAGAAGATGGAAAGTGCAGTTAGTCGAAGCTGAGAAACGAGGCCAATCAGCACATTGCTGTGAACTCCAACATGTCACTGCACTAAAAGCATCGTTACCTTCCACAGCTGTGCAGCATGCTGCGCTGCTAAACATGTGAAAGCACAGCTCAGGCTGAAGGCTTCTCCAGGTCGAATCTCCATGTCTCCAGAGATTTTCACTCCAGCTTGGCTGCAATCACCTGCTCACAGAGAGCGATATACAAAGGGAATGAGGCCTTTTAGTTAGTTATACTTCTCTCTCAGAAATAAGGCCGTCTCCAACAGCTGGAGCACCAGATAAAGGTGTATATTTAAACACTTTAGTATAAGGTTGACGAATAAGTGTTTACAAAATAAATTAGGTTAAATATTTATTTTGCTCTTTACTTGTGAAATTAAAAGCCATTTAATACTTGTACCACCCTGTACCAGTAAAGGTACTTTATTTCCTGAAGGTATGCAGTAAAAGTACTTTGATTATCATTATTTAACAATATTCAGTAACAATGCAAAATGACAAACACCTTTGTAACTGATCCAATAAGGTGCAACAATCACCGTGACAACTCCATCCTCCATCAGTCATTTCATACATGTGAGCTGTGCAGTAGGCATGCACTGTAATTATATTCTTATTATTTTGATTTGTAAAGCTCCTTTAGCCTGCACTCTGAGCTAATTACACTAGTTATTTACATTCACGGTACAAAGAAAGTACACGTGTCCAACTGAAGGCTTCCCATATCAGGACCTGGTGATCAGGTTCGTAGGAGGCCTCAGCATGAGGTAAATACAACCTTAGATGAGCAATAAAGCCTCACATATTATTACATCGTGTCTTTCTCTTTTAACAAAAATTAAATCACCTCAGCTTTTATTCGTTTCAGTGTTAGTGTTTTGTTCTTTTATTCATTACAATATGGTTTTCAGAGGATTCCAGTACACTTGACTGAGTGGTGTAGCCATCCCAGGCTCTACAGCATGTCCTGTAAACGGTTTTACTCACCTCCACATTCAATTTTTCATTTAGCTTTTAATAACTATAATAACATTGATGGAACTAAACAACTGATTGGTGAATTTGTGGTTTACAGTGACTCACCTTCAGCTTTAGTCCAGCACAGAAAAGTCACCACCAGAGCCAACATGTCCGATCCGCCCTTCATCCTGTCACCTGCCTCTCAGTCTCAGCATCTGGACATCTCGAGTTTCAGTGCTGCCAGAAATAAGTGCACGTAGGACGGACAGATAGGATCTGCTGACACGAGTCTCAGACAGGATGTACATCTGTGAGCAGACGAAGGCTGTGGTAGGCAGAGCAGGAAAGGTGATAAGACTGAACATAACGGCGTCACTCAGGCACGATTATCGCCTTCACGTGGCTTCAACAAAAAGTCCCACATAAGCTGCAGCACTGTGAAAAGAAGCAAACACGCTGTGGTGGTGGGGGTGCAGGGGACAGGGTGGTGCAGGGGGTGCAGGGGACAGGGTGGTGCAGTGGGTGCAGGGGACAGGGTGGTGCAGTGGGTGCAGGGGGGCGGTGGCAGGGAGACTGGCTGACTCAGATGGTCAGCATCAACTAATCATGTCTCTCTCATATATGCATCCTGGGATGGGGGTGGGGGGGGGGCTGAAGCTGGTGGCTTACAGTGAAGTAAGCCAACACACAGCATCATGACCGCTGTGCTGGGGCTCTACACACACTGTCAGTACAAACACATGTTAGTGTTTCTGTAGTGACACTGTAACAAGACTGTGTTAGATGTGATATCTGCCTCGTATCAGCAGCAAGAATCCAAAGGGTCTACTGAAAGTTACCAGTAACTAAAAAATGTGCAGCAAAGGAAGGAAGTGCTCTGTGATCCAAACTGTGCTTCACTCCAGCAACACAATGAGCCACACAGGCTTTAATAAGCGGCTCAAGTCAGCCTCCGGCTTTGACCCGGAAGAAGATTTTAGCTGATGATGATGAGCGCAAACACAGAGAGGCACCAACACCAGCTAAAGGTTCAGCAGACAATATGAAGGTAAAATGTTTACAAAGACACTACAAAACAATTTTTCCCATCAACTCGTAGATTTGATGCTTTAATTCCATTTAAAGGCTGAAAGCACGTCAGAAAGAGCATCACTTCATTTCCTTTGACCTCATTTGTTGCCCATTTCCCTCATTAGCTGTATCACATGTTTTCTGAAATTATATGTTTACATATGCAAATGAGGTATTAGCCTGTGCTAACCTGGTGTGCAGAAATGTTCCTGCAGCTCGTCATGGACGTCATGGCGGTGTGTGGAATGATTGTGCACCTACTTCTTTAATGACTTTAAAAAACACAAGCCTGAATTTAGCTTTTATTCTCTGTGATCATCATCTCTGAGCATCAAAATGGTACAGTTGTACATACATACACGTTGAGTAGGGTTGAGGTCGGGGCTTTGGGAAGGCCATTCCAGAGGTTTAATGTTAGCCTGCTTTATACATTCCAACTCCATTTTTGATGCTTGGGGTCATTGTCCTGGGGGAACTATTATGATACGCTTGTCAAGCTTGAAGGTGCCAGTTTCAGAGCAGGGGCAGCCTTTCAGTCCATGATGGTGACGCTGGTGTTGCCGCATGCTTGAGCCTCGGTGGCTCCTGACGTGGCATTATGGGTCTTTTTCCAGACCCTGGCAAAGTGGTGACACATGCAAATAACTTTGCGCATCCCACAAAAGGCACTTTGTATGAACTGATCTTGGCATCTGCAGCTGTTTATAAATGGCTCCAGGAGACCTTTTCACCTCGTGTAAATCTGCAGTTCCCCTTTTTAGCTCTTCACTCAGGTCCTTTGACTCCGCGTTGTTCATTGGCCAGTCCAACGAGTGCTGTTAAACAAATACTTTCTTATGCTTGCAAAGAGAAACTATCATTTGTGGTCAATCATGATCACAGCAGCCAGTCAATATTCCTTGGCCTTATCAAGTTCAAAGAGATCGTAGAGCCTTTAGCATCACTTAACCCACACTGCCTGAGTGTGAATGTGATTGGTCAGAGGGGCTGTAGGTGCAACCCTGCAGCCCCACTTCTGTCAGACTGCTCCAGGGCAGCTGTGGCTACGTTACTAGCTCACCACCACCAAGTTAGATTGAGGTGTGCATGAAATTGTAAAGTGTCTTTGGGTGCCTTGAAAAGTTCTATATAAGATTAATGCATTATTGCTATTATTTTATTCATCCCAATGGGGAGTTTCTGTGTGGCAGCAGCAGAACACATAATAAAAAAACTGATGTAAATACAACAGATAGAAATATGCAGAAAAACATTTTAAAGTGGGTGGCTGTGGCTGCTCTGCATGCCAAAGCATCCGCTTGGCAAGATAATGAACCCAAGCTGTGTTCATGTGTGAATGTTAGAAAATGCTCATGAGCAGGTGAACCCTCAGCACTGTTTATCTACTAGAAACCAACTTCAAGCTAACTGCACAAGTCAACATCAAGTCCAAGACTTACCCCGGAGATGCTCCTGCTGGTCTGCATAGGCCTGAATCCCCTCAGCCAGATCATCACGACTGATACACGACTACAAGATGGAGCAAACATCAGCACCTCCTGATGGGTGAAGCTGTGCGCCCAGAGTGAAAGAGATATCATTCACTGATCCACACCACCAGGAGCTACAGCAGTGACATTGGAATGTCATTCGGACTGGAGAAGTGTAGTCGGATCGTAACAAAGAGGTGGAAG